>JARJLF010002782.1:0-29073 GCA_029378395.1 Mycena leptocephala | reverse complement strand
ATTAGCATTCAGGTCTTAAATGCGAAAGACAACGTAACGCACCAAGGGCATGCCCCGACTCAGTCTGATCATTTTCCAGCACATTGAAGCGCGTGTGTACAGCGTCCTCATCCTCACGTCTTGATGCTGTGATCGGGACTCGCCTCGTCATCGAGAAGATACCAGCGTGCTTTTTCGAAGAGAATCGTCTTGCTGCCGTATAGGGGCGCTTCAGCCCAATCAGAAACATTGAGGAAACAGCGCGAAGAAGCTCGTACGTTTTGCATACCAGGTGAGACAGAACCTTGCCGCTCCTTCCCATCCCAATGGACCAGTCACCCGAGCCCTTTGTCCCGCAGGGCGCCGCCGGGATTCGAGATCGACCTGGAGAGTCGCTGATCATCGCCACAGGAATATGGTCGCCTGCGCCGCCACACCCGTGTTGTGGGCGTTGGGAGCGTATGGTATCTTATCTGCAAGCTCGTGATCTCTGCACATAGACGTAGAAGCAAGGGGATTCCACTAAAAAGATTATTAAAATCTACTGGTACTGTGGTCTACTATTTGGTTTTTGATGCCAACTGATCGGCGAGTCCGGCTCCATCAATTCCATCAATTTGAGTCGCGCTGGTCGATAGTGATACATGCTTCCGCCATCATCTGACCCCGCCACACCCGAGCGACCAAAACGCAACCGCGCAAACACTCGGTCAACAGGCTCTGAGTTTTCAGAGTCAGACCCGGCGCACCCCTAAAAAACCCCAGACCACGCGGTTAAATTACTTATTTTGCTACAATACATATTTATAGTGTTGAAAAGGAGGGAGAGTAAAATTTTGAGTACTCGGCATGACCCACATGCTGAGCGTGTTTAAACGCGTCGTAGATAGTGTAGGGGGCAGAATTATTTTGGGGTAATTGAGCCAGCACTTGAAGCCGATCTCGATGTCCCCAGCACCCTAGCCTTGTCACTCAACTCTCCGAAGCCATTCAAGAATTGCAGCGCCAATGGACTAGACGTTTAGGCGACGATTCCGGCATGGAATATGATCAGCTCGAGACCGCCACGACCGCCGCTTCCGACCTCCTTCTCCTCTTCGGGACAGACGTTTTTCGCGCTGTTCGCAGCGTGGCCACGAACGCGCCGAATATTCCCCTGAATTCGCGTACAAAGCCTGTTGCAGGCTCATTCGAAGTCGATCACACTATGAGTCTGGGCGACCCAAATGTAATGGGAATGGAGGACAAGCTCACCAGCCTTCTGCCTTGGGCTGCCGCAGAGCTATCGAAGCGTGGGCTGAGCTGTAGGGTTGTCGAAGTCGAAAGGCAGGCACCGCAACACCAGCCAAACTGGTGGATCATTCCCAATAAGGTACGTCCTCTGCGACTTCAAGGCAATAACCGTTCCGACGTATGATCCCGAAGGGTGCTCTTTATTCTGCAGTGTATGAGACGGACTGGGTCGTTTTCGCGGGGACAACAGTTTATTGTGTGGGGTATCACATTGGCGACCACATGTTCTGGTGCCCGGTGTACACCCGGCGCGACCTTGGACAGGAGGTTGACCCAAACACCCCAGCCGATCTTGCGGCCATATTTGGCACCGACACCGCAGAGTGGAATTGTCAAACTGGTCTTCCACTTCTTGTGATGGCCATCATGCTGCAAGGAGCCAAAAACTCTTGCCCATGGCTGCTCCCACTCTTTCCGACTCTTTTTGGGCTTGAATTCCCTATCCCCAGTGGTACGCCCGACACAACGGAGTTCTCCAGCCACGGACGAGACCCCGGTGATTCATCAGATCATGAGTCTGGGTCTGGGTCTGGGTCAGACGGAAACGACGGAGACGAGACTAGTGATTTTGACGGCGGCCCTGCTTCTTTCGGCGACAAATCTTCCCGCATGACCAGATCGTCGGCGTCCACTACTATTGTCGCTGGGCGGCAACAGTTTACCGGCAGCTGGCTCGGCGAACTTGCGCACTTTTCGGGGCATTGCATTCACATCGGGAACCGTCTATCCAAAGGGTGTCACGGTGTTGTTTACGCCGCAGAGCTGGTTCGCAACGGTCAAGTAATTTCTGCTGTCGCCGTCAAGGTTTCCGACGATAAACACAGTCTGTTGGCGGAGTTCTCGAGGTACGAAGAGCTCAAGCAGCGCATGGGCCCGTATGTAACCTGCCTCTCAGGCACTCGATTGAATTTTACGGCTCACGATTTTTAATTTGCGAAGAATGACTTCAAACTCCACCAGCGTGCCGCTTATCCCAGGGAGGGGAGAGTTGCTGTTTTCAACACCGCGGTGAACATTGCGACCTTCCTGTCTGAGGCGCAATGAGGACGCCGAGGAGCGATAATTGCCGAGCGGGTTAATTCCTTGCGTTGACAGCATGCGTGCAGGGCGTGGACAAGAGATTGAAGGTGATTTTATTGCATGTATACAGAATTAGAGCAAACGCGAGCGCAACGCGGAAAATAACGCACAAGGTGGAAGGATATCTATCCCACAAGGTCGACACCGCAGCATACGCGGCAGCCAAGAAGCAGCAGTGCTCGGGATGGAGTTACCCGATATCTTTGAGCGCGAAAGGATCGAGTCCCGCATGGGCGGGGCTTAGAAAAGTATCGCTGGTACGGAGGTGAAAAACGACAAGAATTCGCGGAAGTTAGAATTTATGTCGTGCTGCAAACAGTATGCAAGCTACACCAGAATGAGACAACACGGAAGCCAGCGCGATGACTGCGCCGTTGAAGCAGAATATTTTTCGGGAAGACAATGATTCAATTCAGTATAGGCATACATTTAACTACACTCGCCTCCCTTAGGCTTCTTCAAGTTCACGCGGCTCGCCTTTTCTTAATGAGGTTCTCCCTATCCGCCTGGTTGTCCGCCCGCCGTTTGCTGGCACTACGTTCTGGAACAACTGCTTCAGGAACGTGAATGCCATGATACTCCCGAAAACGGAGAAGGGCATCGAGTCGAAGGCCACGAGCCAATAATGCGTAGAAATCGTCCCATTTGAGATCAAAAGGAGCGTATAACCCTAAAAGGAGTGTTGGCGGTGAAACACTCTTGGAAAACAGATTTGGTGATTACGTTCAATGTGACGGAGCTCATGAACTCGGCTATTTCGTCGAGAGCATCATCCAGAGCTTGATTAGCAGCGACATCGCCAGGATCGACTGGGAGTGATTGAAATAAGCAAAAGGATGATTGCCAAAACAAACAAGATACGAACGAACTCGAATACCTCGAACTTTTCTCCGGCCGCTACCTACACATATAATCCCCGGGCAGTCCCCCCCCATTGGGACTGCTAACACATCATTTCAGAGCGGAAGAACTGGAACGAGTCACCTCGGAGTCCGGATCCCGGAATTTTTTCTACACCGCGAGATAACCACCGTAGAGCTAGAGTAGCAAGTCTTCAAACACCATAGAAGTGCCGAGGTGATATTTATTCCATCGCCATCCAGGTTAAAGATATAAAGTGGATTTCAGCCGGATATGTAGTCCCATACATGATTTTATTTGTACTGCTTGGTTTGAATGTTGAAGGCGTCCATTTGATACTGAAGATCTCGAACGCAAGAGGAAGCAAGAGATCAAACATCACGTGCTCCGTTGACGCGTCAAGATCAGCCAAACATCACCATACATAATCCAAACCACGGTTCAATATGTTGATAGGAGCCTCAACCCAGGTGTTAGCATACCTTTTAGAACCTAACTCGTTGTACTACTCACTGTGGGATGGCTTTGATCGCTCCGTCCTGATGAGCCTGGATGAGAAATGTCCTGTTTTTATCCCTGAGAGGGAATTCACGCTTTGGGAACGAGCGCACTAACTACACTTGGAACGTGAGAAAGCGGGTTATGCCTGACATATATACACGAGCACCCGCTTATGCTCACGAAGCTTCCCCATGTCGCTTCAGAAAAAGCCGTTCCGTAAAATCGACCTCTTCGCAAGAGCATCGGATGTCTCGGCCGAGGACTTTCAAAGGGCCTTCCTGGAGGTATTAAATCTGGTGAAAAACGTCCCCATCATGAAACGAAACGTTCTTCGCCTCGATATCGTACGTGCCTAGTATTTTTTGCTGTTGTAAGTCTGAGTCGGACCTGTCTGGGGGCTTTGTCGAGGAATGACGCAAACAATTTGGTCCCCTCCTTGAACTTGCTACTTGACGCACCCACATCGTTCGATGCAATTATGATTGCGGAGTTTGAGAGCGAGGAGAAATGGGAGGAGGTGAAATCATCCCAACTCTGCGGTTCCTCCAATTTCGGACTGACGGGTTGAACTAGGTTCATGCCGATGCAGAATTTATAAAGGCCAGGGATTCCACAAATTTCGATGCCAAGATAGGCCGAATGGAACGTATCATTTACCAGGAAATGGTGACTGTGATGCACAAAGAGTAGGGCACAGATTTTTACACACGTGCATGAAACGTTAAACCTAGCATTTATCTTACCACTTTCATGTGAGCCTGTTGCGAATATTTCTAGGAATATTTCAGATACATTTGGACGAGATCTAACCCTATCAACAACATGGGGTCTTTGTATCTAACATATTACTAGGATGTGGGGATGTAGGAGGTGGTTCACCATTCCGCAGCAGTTTGATTTTAAACATGCAGAAAAAAACCGTGGGATTATTTGCGATAGCCTCGCATGAAGGCGGGGGAATAGGGACTAGATGCGGAATTGTGCGCACAATTCTCGCGGAAGATAGATAGGCAGGAAGACACAAAAGACTGATATTGTTTGGCCACAGTACAGGAACTAGACAAGGACACTGCCAAAGGACAGGAACAATGCTTCGAGCCGTGACGAAAGAGAACATGAAACAAATTGAAGATAGTCAATCAAAACTCGGGGATGTTGCAGCCGCCGTCCACGTTGGGATCGATCCAGAACCTGAAATTTGACCCTTGGAATATTCCGCTACCGCCCTGTTTAAATTATGAATCAATTAAGACCGAAAGATGGTACTAAACCTGGGGGCATTCCGCCATAACGGCGAACAAAGCAGCTTCGCAGTCGGCTGCGCTGGGTATGCCCGCGGGCCCAAAGTTCACGATCGTTAGATCACCTGCACTCCCGGATTTAGTTAGAGACACTTCTCAGTGCAGCTCAAGAAAAAGGCCGCTGACAGCTCGATGCAGGAGGTACGGGGGATTCGGTAAAGCAGCGCTCGGTCAAGTCGTTGAGGGCAATCTGGCAGAAATAGAGAACCTAGTATCAGCCTAGGAAGTGGCTGCAACATTTTGGGTTACCGATGAACTGCCAATTGAATTGCAGAATGCGGGGACAAAGCTTGAACAGTCGAATTCGTCGCCAGTACCAAAACAGGTGATTTGGAGGTTCTGTCCCAGACATGAGGCGGAAAGGATGAAGATAGGGATCAGCTGGATGGAATAAATGAGAGGAGATAGACAAGGAAATCAATGGATACTGACCGCCCACGCATTGGAAGTCATTGTGCAGCCTTCTGGATTGTAAGGGTGCCCTAGGTACGACAGCGTATTGGTTATATACAAAACTAAGCATGCCCATTTCAAGAGTCCTAATTCTCATGAGCATGAGCGGAGTGCAGCGGTACTCCGTTCGGCCCCTGTTTTGGCAAGAATAGAATGGCAGATTTAGTTTGTATTGCTAACACCCGATGCCGACGGCCTGAACCCAGGAACAGATTGAAATTGCAACTCGAACAATGCATTGGGCGGCTATGAACGCAGCATATCAGAGCAAGAATTTCCAGATCATTAAACAGTCGATTGTTTTTTCTTTATTTTACGAGGTCGAAAAAACCTGAATCAGGAAAACGAACAGAGCAGTGGCTCTCTACCTTATGATTTCCCACGACGTTAACTGCCTTTCAGGAACAAGAACTACAGGACCCAATTCAGTAGCGTTTGAATCCGCAGCTTCCAATTCCGACATGATGAACGATCGAGCCAATCATTTCGTGGTCTGTAGTTAGAAGCGGGTTCTATGCGGATTCCTGAAAGCCCTTAGTACCTGTTATCGCTCATTATGCGCCTTGGGAAGCCTAGCTCGCAGAGGAATCACTGCGTTCAAGCCGGCCCTAGGACCATTCCCCTCCGAGCTCAACCTTCATTATCGGAAAATCGTGTTCCCTGCCAAAAAAATTCCGTTCCCGCAACGCTGCGGGAACAAAATCCCCTTGAGTCCGCGCCATTCTCGTCACTTCGTTACTTCGATTAGGTTTGCGAAACCTCGTAACTTTGATGGGAACTCGCGAAAGTTCGTGATTCTGATAGATTTCTATGAAAGTTCGTGAGTTCACATCCTAGGCTTGTTCAGCGGCGAATATTTGGCCCATCACTCTGTGATGGGCATCGAGAGCGTGCCGCGAGTGGCCGGTTAGGTTCGGGTTAGGTGGTTAGAGGTTAGTGGTTAGTGGTTTGGGTTTGCTGGTTTGGGTTAGTGGTTAGAGGTTAGTGTTAGTGTTAGGCCAAGGTACCTACACGAAAAAAACGGGGGAGGAGGAAGTGATGGCCAAATTGATGCTTTTGATTTGCGTGAATTGCGCAACTCACGAACTTTCCTGAAAGCTGACCAAAGTGACGAAGTTTCATAGCTTTCCATCAAAGTCACGAAACTTCGCAAGATTAAGCGAAGTAACGAAGTGACGAGGGTCACTACTACTCAATCCCCTCTACACAGCAAAAAACACAGCCACATCTGTTCCCGCAACGATGCGGGAACGCACCGCCACCCAGAAAAAAAATCTTTCCCTGAACCGTTCCCGCAGCGTTGCGGGAACGGATTCAATTCTCAAAACAATCACCTACACCCGTTCCTTCTATTCAACTCCCGCCCCGACCTGAGCGTGCGGATCAAGGGGCTGTGCAACATCAGCCTTCTTGTCCGCTACGCCCACCAGCCCGCCGTGGGCTTACCCCCTGCGCTGCTCCGCCGCACCTTTCCACGCCACGCCGCTCCCTCCTCGCTGCCTCCCCGCCCACCTCGCACACGTCTTCCGTGGCCCTCGCCCACGCTGCCCAGCACCTGGGCCCTCCACCCTCGACCCTAGTCCGGGCCCATGCCTGTCCCGTTCCGCCGCACTACTGTGTCCTCCGTCTCAGCACGCCCTTCCCGTCGTCCCTCGCCGCTGTGTCCCCTCCCCGCACGAAACCCGCCTTGTGCCTTCTGCCCGTCCGTTCCCACGCCCATTTCCTCGCCTTCCCCTGTGTCAGCTCTGCGCACCCGTCCCGTCCCTCCCCGCCCCTGCGCCCCCGGCCCGCATGTCTGCATTGCCTAACCCATCCCGCTGCGTCCTCTCCACGTGCCTGTCTGTCTTGGCACACTCGTGCCACTCCCTGTCCCACCCAGCCCTGCCTGTCCTGCCTCCACACCGCCGTCTCCCTCCCCCGCGGCTACACCAGTGTATGCCCATGCTTGCACCCCTACGCATGTCCCATCTGCCTCCACGTGTTCCCGCACACGCCACCCCCAACCTCTACCACCATGCTGCTTCTCGCGCTCCCAGCTCTGCCTCCACGTGCCCGTCCCACCCCCCAACCCATTGCAGCCGCGCCCTCCCCCGCACCCATACCTCCGCCCTCCCTGTCTTCGCATCCCCACGCCCTTCCTGTCTTCGCATCCCCATGCCTGTCTCCCTCCGTGTCCACACCGCTCCCCCCATCTCCCCCCATGCCCTGCCGACCGCCGTGTCGACATGCACCCACCGTAACGCGCCCACAGCCACGCCTAGCTCAGCATCGGGAGACACACTGAAGGTGCGTCGTACACACCTATTCCGCTGGATCCGTGCTAATTCACAGTACCCCCTTCGCGCAGCGCTTGCCTGCCGGCTGCCCGAGTCGCGACGCGCCGCCGCACGTGCGATGCCAGCGTCGACCCCGACTCGCGCAAGCGTGGGCGCATCCCATCCCGTCCCAGTCCCGATCCGCCTCCCTCCCTCACTTCCTTTCCCTCCCTGCTTCGACTCCCCACTCCCTTCCCCTCTTCTCCAGCCCGTGAACATCGACCCTGCATGCTGCTCTGCTCGCGCTGCGCGTGTCCACTCACGTGCGGCCTTCTTGGGCGGTACTTCCTTGCATCCCTCCCCACCTTCCTCTTCCCTCCTCCCGCGCCCACGCCAAACCGTTCTCTCCCTATTCTCTTCTCACGCGTAGACGTCAAGCCACGTGCGATGATGCCGAGGCGGTGTCCATATTTCTGCACCACCTGCCGGAGACCGCGAGCACCGGTGCTGCATTGTGCACACGCTCGGCCATCATCCCCCCACCTCGCACATCCCCATTCCTCGCTACCTACACTAGGTTTACTACGTTAACGGCACACACACGCACCCATTGACACTCTAATACATACAATATCTCTGGTAGTTGGTAGCACGATAATCTGCAGTGTGTACAGTCATTCCACGGTCCTTGCAAAATCACTGGTCCTTGCAAATATTTTTTTCCTAGGCCTTAAAAATATATTTCTTTGCCATTTTTTGTACCAGATCTCTTCATTCATGTCTGATGCACCTCCCACATTATTTTCAGGTACATAGAGTGTACAATAATTATGTAATCAGTACCAAATAGGGCAGATCTGCAGGAAACCCAACTGTCCCCTCTACATGGTTTGTTTCACAGGACATAAAATGAGTGCAGGGGTATACTGAATCATATGTCCATGCTATCAAAAGTCTGGGGTCATTGGATAGCTCAGGTGTGTGGAATGAACCTATCATCCATACACTGTGCTCACGTGAGGTGAAAACATGCACAAACAGCATGTTGAACATAGTGAAACATGAATACAAGCAGTATCATGGGTCCAGATGAATTGTGCCACAAAAAAAAGATACAGCAAGCCAAAAAAAAAGCCAAATTTTCCATGCAATGGTAGGCTTAGAGCACAGGTCATTTCTAGCATGGGGCAGGGTATCTAAACACTCAAAAAGTTTGTGTGAAGACATATAGGGAACCACTAGCACTATATTTTCACATTACAACTCAAGTTTTTGGTTGGGACCACTATCCCGGTCCAGTTTCTGCAGATTTGTAAGGACCAGTGATGCCGAGAAAATTGGCCCCCTGCTGATTGGCCAAGAATGCTTTAAAATTGATGAGAAACCCTGGATTTTTTTGCATGGCCTAGGTCTACAAGTGCATACATACTACCTACATATTCAATTTCGATCCTAAACCTTAGTTTTGCGCCAAAAAAGCGGGATTTTCGAAACCTGTTGCAAGGACCGCGGAATGACTGTAGTCGCTTGAATCAATAGAATTTGGTCTCTTACATCAATGGATGTCAATGTACATGCCAGTCGAGAGTGAAATTCAATTACCGAGATTGCTTGAAGCCTAAGGGGCGTGCGAGGCAGGTCACTTAAAGGCTCGAAGTTGGAATGAAAGTCAATAATTCAAAAACACCCAAGTGCGAGTCTGAAATGAGTAACGGATTGCATGGAAATGAATTAAACAAAGAGGGAGAGAAGACATAGAAATGAAAATGAAACGACAGAAAGACGCGAAGAACACTTAAATATAGATAGATTCCGCTTTGAGCCCGAGTTTGAAGGGAGAGATCTGGAGGTGGATAAGTTCGATAAATTGATAGGTCCAGATAGAGATAGATTAAGTCCGCGCACTTGAGAACGCGTGCCCACGCCGAGCTAGGAGAACTTGGCGATAACTGAGTCTTCAAACTCGAATTTGGAGTTTTGTAGTGCAGAGATCTGAAAGTGCGCAAGTTCGACGAATTGAGAAATTAAGACAGATGCGGATTGAATATTGAATGCTTACCTCCGAGTCGGTGGATCGTGCTGTGCATCTGAGAGGACGTCCCGACGCCCAGCTCGAAGGCCGGAGGACTTGAAATACACGGCAAGCCTTGGGTAGATGGGAACGCACCTTGAATGTACTGAAGACTGGTTCAGTGAGAGCATTGGTTAGGGATGAACGAAGGACTAAAAAAAGTGGTGGGCACATAGTTTCAGGAAGAAATACGGGATTGGGAAGGGTTTGAAGCAAACGAACTTGGAACGCACCTTGTGCGGGAAGATCGACTCGAACCAAGGTAGGTGGTACAGCGAGTTTGAGCCGGGGATAGCTCAGCAAGAAGTTCATTGACACAGTGAAAGTTTGGAAGGTCTGGAGGGACGCACCTGAGAAGAAAAGAAAGCCCAGTCACGTCAAACGGAGCAAGCCACAGTTGGAGTTCTGAAGTTGAATCTGAATTTGTAGTCCAGGTTGACCGTGAGTCGGTTGAACATCAACCTAGTCGACGAGATTAAGTAAAAGGTCGGTTCAGGAAGACACGAAGAATAAAGATAAAGATGAACACACCTGGCATACGATTCGAATAAACTCAGCATCTATATGATCCCGCGGTAGTCAGGGAGCTGGAAGAGCCTTGGATCCACTACATTCAAGGTCGCTGAGTCAAGAAAGGCATGAAATAAACCCGGAAGAAGCAATCCAAAAGCTAGGACAGCCGAGCCGGCGGAAATGGGAACTCAAGAATAGATCTGAAAGGGCCGAGAGATGGAGAAGGGAAGTCTGGCGCCAAAAAGTGCTAGGCTCAAGTAAACGGTCATGGTTCAGTTCCGAATCTACTCCAGTGGCAAGTCGCGTGAATGCAAAACTCGCCTCAGGGAGGTTGTCCGGTGAAGGGAAAGTCAAGGTCAGCTTATTGAAACCATGGTATGTGGTGCACGTCGGACTCAGCTACATGATGGAACGAGGCGCACCTCCATCGGAGCTGGGTTATGGAATCGAGGTCGTTGGGAATGTCCGAGTCAGTGGGGCGAGACAGAAGAAAGATATAAGAGAAAAGAGTGAAATGAAATTGAAACGTCGGGCCCGAGCTTGAACCCGAGGATAGTTGAGTTGAGGTCGAGGGCCAGTAGTGGCGCTGGCATTTGGGTTAGTTCTAAATGAAAGCATGGATGTAGATAAACCGTCCTGAGCCAGCGTCGAGACGATAATGGTGCAAATGAACTGGTGATTTCAGTCCACAAGATATATCGAGTGAGGGATAACAGCCATACACTTACCCAGAGTTTCGGTCAGAGTTTCGGCTAGGTAAGGCAGGTCAGTTGATTTGATTTGAGCCACGGTACACGAGGAATGTAAGTACAGTTTGAAGTTGAGGACATACCTCAAGCGTTGAGAGTTACTTGAGCCGGAGTTGGGTGAACTGAAGCCGAAGTCAGTGCCAGAGATCGAGGTCGAGTTGAACAACATATATAACAACTTCAAATACATGTAGGAGCAGAGTCGAATCGAATCGAAACATATCTGAGATGAACCCCGGCTTGATAGTTGAACTATATTGGACTCAGTTCTGGGCGAGCACAATAGAATGGATGGGGAATGGCCAGCACAGCTGGACTATAATCAGAAAGAGAAAGTCAAAGGCTGCATCTCGAAAACGTCGAGACGTACCAAGATGTGGAGTAGGAGGCCGAGGGTGTCAGACAGCTGATCTTTGCAAGATACTGAAATAGAACGGTGCATAAAGTCGAATGGACGGCCAGGAATAGAGAGGGTTAGGTGCCAAAGAATGGTCACTACTTATACCAGCGATTCGAGACGTTCGTCAGAGATTTTGATACTTATAGGACCGGATACTTGAAAAGAGTATATTGTGGCCAATTTGGCGTAGACACCCCGAAATTTGAGAGTGGAGGACGACGCTCCACAGACTCTAGTATTTGGGAAAATGTTACCGAAGCGTGTTCGAGCGCGTTTCAGTTTCGTCTCTGCGGCACTGAAAACGTTCCTGTAGCTGGCTGGTCGTGTGCTGTGACACTCCTAGTCGTTGAAAATGGCGGCGCTGCTGCGTCCGCGATGCCACCGCGCTTACGGCGCTCGTCAGGGTCGATGCTTGACCGAGACCGAAAGGAAGAGCCTGTATAAGAAATCATCCTAAGAGCTGTTGAACGATGGCTCAGCATGCCGCTGCTGTAGATGAGAAGGGGAAAGCCCAACAACGAACAGAGGGACAGAGCGAAAGTGAGTGCCGAGTCAGGCAGATAAGGTAAAAATCAACGAAAATGAGATCGCGAGCTGTACTTAGTACATAACAAATGGTTCTTCGTGCCGCGAGGACAAGAATTGAAAGAGGCGGGTGATGCACGGTAGGAACAGCACAGTATGACCTAGGCCAAGGTCGAAGTCGAGGAACAATGTGGATGATCCCAGAAGGATAGGGAGCGAAAAAATCTTGTAGACCAAGCAGCGGCCATAGTGATGTCGATAGTGACAGGTAAAGAATGGGGAACAACGAGTGATAACCTGGTCGGATATTAGGGAAGGAAAAGTGAAAGAGGGAAGAAGCTATAGAAAACCCCAGAGCATGGCAATGCGACGAAAGTAGAGTGTAAATCTGTCATCCAACGCTAGTGGGCTAATTTTGACCATGTTGAAGGCGTGATTAGGAGGAAAATCTATGCACATATTGGCGGTGGCACCAGTAGTTTTACGCAGGAAATTGGATGGAGATTTTGGCAAGACAATCCACCAGACAACATCAGGAAAAAAGCACATGGTTACATAGTGCTTGGTACCTAAATACCCGTGGTAGCCCCGTAGGCAAGTCCCCCTTATGGTACCCTCGTAGCCACGTGCCATCGTCTGATAGCGCTGGTAGCGCCTGGTAGCGCTCGCGCATGGGCTCCCATAGCGCCTCGTAGCAGTCCCGTAGCACCTAATATCTCTACAGTCCATCTCAGTAGGACTCAGTAGAGCACAATACCAATTAATAGTGAATAGTAGTCACACGTAAATTAACGCGAACGAGATGCATTCAAACTACATAAAGAACATAAAAGTGCTATAAATTGAGCAAGATACCTGGCTGCGACCACTTGCGCCTAGCCAAGGGCGGGAAACTCGAAAGGATTTGAGTTGATACCTCAACGCCTAAATCAAAATCAGTGAAGGTACAGATAGGACTGAAAAGATCTCACACGACGATCCCAAGCATAGTTGATTGGGAGGCAAAGGTGATTCTAAGGTGAATGGATAGTCAGAAATGTCGCAAAGAAAATGCAAACTCACGGGCGACGGCCGGCGGTCTATGACACGAAAATGCTGCGCGAACAAGCTGTTGATAGGAAGAACTGGTGGTATAATCCCGAATCAAGACCATATAGCAAGATCCCTGAAGGACAAGACCTGTTGAGGGAACTTGCGTTGCAGCCATATTGCGATGATCTTGGAACAATCTTGCGGTAATTTTGCACTAATCTTGCAACAATCTTGCAGCCACCGAAGAGCGTTTTACACAGAACAGAAGAGCAATACAGAGGGTGATTGCTTGCAATGTCTTGAAGAGATCACAACAACCCGTGGATAGCACGAGCAGGACAAGGGTATTGGCTTGCAACTCAGTGAACTGGGGTGGGTGGCAGGTGGCGGGTGTGATGGCCCAGGAACACAGCTGGGAGTATGTTACAAGGCATGGAATAAAGGGCGGACCCTGGGCTGTCTTCGCGGCATGGAGAAGGGGAAGAATGAGGGAGCGGACGCAGGGAAGATGGGGGGAAAGGATGAAAGGCGACGAACCGCCGTTGTGTTGCCAACCAACAATCACGGCTGATCACGCCATATCGTGCACACGTGCGGCGGACTTTGAAATGGACTTAGGAAACTTGAGGCTAGCTGCACGATCATGTCCTGCGATTTATGCATCCAATATGTTTCGGCGAATGCTGTAGACGAGGCATTAAGTTGAAATGAAGTAATAGGCCTTCACCCGCGGTTCAAAATATCAATCTCCTAAACACCAACTACTCGGCGCTACTGATCTCCGTGAGCCGGCTATCAGATGCTACTGATCCTGCAGTGACGGCTATCAGGGCTACCAACTGCTATAGATCCTTGCGGAGAGCTACGGGCGCTACCGGTGGTATACAGCTGACCTTTTAGCTACATAGGAAAAACTTTTTTCCTGATGAACCCAAAGACAATCGGCATCAGTGTACAAGTATCAACGACGTTGGATTCTAGATCCAGGAAGGCGGGGAAACGATAATGCCTCAAATAAGGTTGCCAGCGAGCAGCGGACGCCCGTAGACTTTGAGGCGAACGACAATGGACATGATGGAGGAAAGGAAGACTCGGAGCAAACGGAGCAAACGGTCCGGTTGTTTCCGGGCATCGCCACATCGCCTTCCTCTTGACTTCCACCTCGTCGACGCGCCAGCTTTCACCAGAGAACTTTCGGCCCTCCTTCGCTGGCGTCTAAGTGATGAACCGCTTCACAGACCCAACGCATTCGAGCCCACCATTGCTGTCTCCAGGTTATGGAGACTCCTTCTTTCCCCCACAATTTGGGCGCCGATAACTGCTCATCCGACGGCACTTCGATCGTAGGCCAGCATCGATATTCATATCTTCCTAGTGATGACTTGACGTCTTTTCTCTCTTCCAGAGTCTCCTCACTTCTCGTGTATCAAAGGTTTTGCTTGCCTCCGAATCCCACTGCGAATCATGGACGAAGACGAGGCTAGGAGGAGTGCGCGCGGCAGCGAAGGCAGGTGATGCGTTGGACCAGGTATTGACCAGGTATGTGCTTTCTGTTCTTCTTTTCCTCTTCGCTCGCGCTATCGTCGCGCCATTTGCGCAGTCCGCGTCGCTTGCACATGCATGCTCCACATGTTGCTGGCTCGTATATGTCACACGCTGTCGCGCGCGTCGTCCACGGCTCGTCCTTCCGGGGGAATGGCAGCTGATTCGGCGCAATGGAGTCTAGTGCAGTTTCCGCGTTCGGGAACATGGAAGGTTTGAAGGGCTTCGCCCTGTGCGGCCAGCGCGCGTCCTTCCGTCCCATCCTCGTCGTTTCGTTACTCCAGTTCCTCAGTTCTGTCTCTTCTTTTTTTCTGCTTAGATCTCACCCAACGTCGCGTACTGACTAAACTTCCCTCCCCGCAGCTTCAGACTCTGCCCACGACCGTCCCATTCATCCAGCGAGCGGAGCTCCGACTGGATAGACGCAGGTATGTTTCGTCCTTCCTTCTTCCTTTTATTATATTCTCGGGCTCGGACCCTCAACTCGTTCATTATACTCTCATGGACGAGTTTTGTGCATCCCGCCCATACACCCGCGCACGAGGGATTCCTCTTGGTCCTGGGCTATACACCGGCCTCGAGCACGTTTACTTCTTCTGCTTTCCTTTTCGAGCCCGCCTGTCACCCACTTAACAGATCATTTCCTTTTTCGGGATCCTTCAGTCCCTGCTCTCCCGGCGTAGAGTCGAGGCGCATCCCTAAGCGCGCGCACGCTGGGAACTCTGTCCTTTTCCGCCGCGTTTCATTGTTATTTGTTGGCGTTAATCTAATAAATGGGTGCTGACCTGCATTTTCGTCTTCACAGCGACCGACTTCGACTTCGGACATGGCTCTTGCTCGGGTGACCTCGACTTCGACAAACGCCACAGCGCGCGGATCGTCCTTCGCGGGCAGGATGTGCAGCAGGAGTTCGTGTCCGTTGCCTCTCTAACTCGCCTAGGAACACCGCTCCGCATTTTGCCCCTCCGCTTCCTGGACTCGACGTCGCTCATCGAGCCGCTTACTCGCTCGTTAACCTCCTGCGTTGTTTGCGAGTCTGCAAGTACACACGCCGTATTCGTATGCGTGTCCTTGCCACGCATATCAAGCATGCGATGTCGGGGAAGATCGAATGGGCGGCGCTCCCCGCGCTCGTGTACCTGTGCACCCGCGCGCCGCCTATCGTGCGCCTGCGCCTGCCGGCCCATCCCGTACGGAACACGCACCGCTCTATACCTCCCGTTTCTGGACCTCTACAACACCACGCGAGCCTTGGCCTCCACTTGCACCCGTCTCCTGCCCCTCGTGCAAACTCTCCCCAGTCGTCGGGGATCGCGTGCTCCGCGCGACTGGGCGCTGCGCGAAGCAAAAGAGGGTAGGCGAGTTCCTCCGCCGCCTCCCGTCAGCACTCGCATCACCACGACGGGAACGACGGTCCACAAGCAAGAGTCACTCCCCTGCATTATGTTTCTCGGCCCCCTTCCAATTTTATGGATTCTCGTCCTTGGTCGGGTACGCTTCGTCTCCCGCGGTCATGGAGGCGAGGCTCTCGTCTCGTTTCGTTTCCATCCTCAGCTTTCGCCCCCTCTTTCTGTCCGCCAGCGGCCCGGCTACCCGGTCAGCATCACCTTCTATATACGGAATCGACTTTTTATGCTATTTCTCTGAGATGGCGGGGACGCGACCCCAGCCGCTCCGGGGGGTGGATAATGCTCATTCGTGCACCCGGGGCCGCGGTGGTTAGGAGATATGGGTCGTCTTGTGCGAGGACGATTTTAGTCGTGGGGCCATTTCTGCGGCAGAAGGGGAAGCGGACCGGGACGGCATTCGTCGCCACTGGAGACGAGCACATCTCCCCGCTTACGGTTTCCGTGGTGGAGTCCCGTACGACGTCGCCATGGCTGACAAATGGGATCAAGCACAAAGCGTCGCCTTTCGCTCTCAATGGAGTCCCTGCGCCGGCGGTACCTACTGCATTTCCACCCCGTCGATCCATCTTTTTTGGAAAAATTACCCTATCGATACTCGTCTTGAGGTTTATGGAGTAGTGAAATCATTTCCATCCCTTCCCGTCCTTTCTACCTCCATATTCTGTATCTTCATTCCTTTCCGTTGATGGCCGTTTACATATGTTCTCGTCTTTCTCGCTATTATCTTCCCTTGTTCTCTATATCGCCCTTCCACGTCCCACCTGCTTCCATTCTTTCCCTTTGGATTTATTTCGAGAGTGGGGCACCCCATTCCGCTCGATAAGGGCAAAATGGCCTTACGGACAAAAAACGACTACTTGTCAAGGAATAGTGTGGTCTGTGACAGAATAGTATGGTTTTCTAGTAACAAAATGAGTGATCTCAATGATGTTTTCGTTGCTGGCCCCATTTCGTATTGCATCTGTGGGACAATCCAAATCCCCTTTTGAAGATTCCATACCTCCTTCAAGAACGAACCCTTAGCTGTGCAAAAGTCAATATGACCGTAAACCACTCATCAGCGTTGTCCAAGTGCCCATTCGATTTTTCTTGCTTCTTTCCGCCTGTCCATGCACCACTATCTAGTCGCGATAACTCAGGAATTGTTTTGGTCTTGAATGAAAAGCAGCCTAATTACTTAGAAATATTTGCGACAGGCTCACATAGAAATGGCCAAATATGGCCCAGGAAATCCTATAGCTGTCATTTGGTGGACCAAATGAAGGGAGAATATAGTTAGTCTATGTGCTCTACCGTAACTCTTTATCAATATGTTGACTCATGTATTCACCAGACCATTTACTCTGCCGGCGACGTTGTCACTTGATGTGGAGGACATATCGTCACCAAGTATGCTTCCTCGCTCTGTTTCACTCTTTGTGTACTCACCCCTTCCATCTTTGTGGCAGATATGTACGTGGTTGGGTACATCCTCAATCCACTATCCGTGTAACTGACTCACCGACCCTTCTATCGCCTGAGAGAGATGCTAATTCGGTTCGCTCACTGAAAAAGCAGCAAGACCTCAACCTTCAAGATGCCCGTCTTCAAAATTTTCAGACTTCTACAAAGGCCATCTTGAAGTCTCGAGACTTCAAACGTTTCGTCTCAAAACTTGCGGCATTCAGGCTCAAGACTCTGATGTCCAAGATGCTTCAAACACGCCACTCAAGGCCTCAGAATTGAACACATACACTTCAAGATCAAGACCGGAGGCCGCTTCAAAGTTTCAAGATCCCAATCCTCAAGTCTCAATCGCTCCAAAAGCTTAGTTCAAGACATGGCCGGAGAACACCACTTTCTTTAAGCCGAGGGACGACGTGGGCCGGATTCCAAGGCGCAAAAGATCAGCACTTCCCGAAGGATGGGCGTACTCCAGGCTTGGGTTACCGCGATGCGATCCGAGTCTAGGTTAAACATAGCCTTGGGCGATGCCTTGCCAATCGATGGCCTCTTGCGGCATGCTGTCAAGAGACGTTTCAGTCCAGCCAGTCTAGAGATATTGGAAGATGTAGAATTGCCACCTGGAGCGCGAATGATCTCAGGGCCGAATCGGTTACTGCCTCGACGCGATGGGGCGAGATCCGTATTATTCAGAGAGATTCGGCGACCAGGTCGAGTCACTGAGAAGTTGTTATGCAAAGTAACACGAGATCAAGGACGGGAGAGAAACGGTGAGCCGCCTCAGGCGGCCAAGCGGGTACTGTACTATTAAAATCAATTCGTCAAGCGGTGTGACGCGTGACCCAAAATCCCAATTCGTCAAATCGTCAAGGGATCCCGGGCTGCGTGACAGCCCCCAAAATTTCGTCAACCCCTGGAAATATTCCAGGAGTTGTGGTGGATGCACAGTGACAATTGAATAATTCAGGAATGGCGCGAGTAACTTATTTTAACAAATTCTTGAGTGAAGTGGAAAAATGCATTTTTTACCGCTCAACTCAAGTTGAACTTGCTCCGAAACACGATATCTGTGAGGTTTGAAGGCAGAAACCTTGAAAATGGACAAGAAATTGAGTGGCAGCTAAGCAAAATTGCTCCAGGCAGCCCTGAACCAAAATTTTGAACCTACCGTGGTGAAAAGTATATTCGTCAAGAGTCTCTGTGACCCGTGACAAGGTTCCAAAATTCGTCACGTCAAGCACCCGCGTGACGCGTGACTGACGAATTGATTTTAATAGTACAGTACTGTAGACGGACGCGAACCGGTGGTGGTGTCTCCAAGATATACAGATCAACGCCCTGCAAACCCTAGCGAAGAACCTTGAAGCAAAAGCACAGCAAAAGAAGGGGAAGCAAATTACTCATTCGGAGGCTGTGCGATAATTGGTGCCGAGTCGGCATACTCCAAGGCATCACACCGACAGTCACCAAATTTAGCATGGCCGGATGTTCAACTTTGAATGCCAACTTTGGAGTTGCACAAAGACCTGGCTGAAAGTCAATATGTTATTAGTGGATTAGGTACATCTGAAATTGTAATCTAAACTACAAGAATAAAATTGGGTTTTGGACAAGCTGAAATGTGGCTGAAATCCCAGGAGTCAGATTGAAAAACAAATGCACCGAAATTATAAACCGAAACTTACCGTTTCGGTACAAAAAAAGGTGCATCCGAAACCTAGCATTTCAGGTGTGCTGAAATGGGTACTGAAATTCCAGCTTTCAAAACATATTGCATTCCAACTGAAATCTTAGATTTCGGTTTACATTTCAGCTTGAGCTGATATGAAAATTGAAACTATTACATTTGGTCAAGCTGAAATTCGGTCGGCGGATGATCGGCGGACGATCTGCCACTCGTCCGCAGATGATCTGCCACTTGTCCGCAGACGATCCGCTGCTCATCCGCAGAGGGTCTGCAACTCAGGTGCAGATGGTCGCCCTAATGACCTCCTTCTTAATTGTAACTGCAGGAGACCTACAGGTCATCCTCAAAGGTCCCCACCTCAAATTTTGCAAGGTTTCCGCAAGTAATCTTCACCTTGGTGAAAGAAATCTCATATATTATCAGGTGTAGTTAAATACTAGATAGGCTTATCTATAATAAATGATACTTACCAGTACTTACTGCGGGTGTCCCGTAGAATCTGGAAGATCACAACCATCTGCACCTGAGCTGCAGACCCTCTGCGGATGAGTGGCAGATCGTCTGCGGACGAGTGGCAGATCATCCGCCGATCATCCGCCGACCGAATTTCAACTTGACCAAATGTAATAGTTTCAATTTGCATATCAGCTCAAGCTGAAATGTAAACCGAAATCTAAGATTTCAGTTGGAATGGAATGTGTTATGAAAGCTGGAATTTCAGTACCCATTTCAGCACACCTGAAATGCTAGGTTTCGGATGCACCTTTTTTTGCACCGAAACGGTAAGTCTTGGTTTACAATTTCGGTGCATTTGTTTTGCAATCTGATTCCTGGGATTTCAGCCACATTTCACCTTGTCCAAAACCCAATTCTATTCTTGTAGTTTAGATTACAATTTCAGATGTACCTAATCCACTAATAACAAATTGACTTTCGGCCTGGTTTTTGTGCAACTCCAATGTTGGCATTTAAAGTTGAACGTCCGGCCACACTAAATTTGGTAATCATCGGTGTGCATACTCGGCTTCAACCGGTCCATGTGACATGGTGTGACACGCTCCTTTCACGCCACGATGTCCATCTGCGAAACCTGCGGGTACAATAGCAGCTGGGACGATGATTCAGTCCTGTGGAACCCGATGATTTTCTCTGAAGGCGATTCAGAATCTCCGGCAGCAAGCCTTCGTGCAGCTCTGGAAGAGATCGACACCGAACTAAGCCGATTCCAAGCTTTTTCTGCGAGATATATCGCCACACTCGTAGCCCAGCGAACGGAGTCCCAGGCGCTTCTCGACGCCGTCACTTATCCTGTGCTGTCGCTTCCCACGGAAATCACCTCCCGAATCTTTGTCGAATGTCTTCCCACGCATGGCTACGTACGTCCTTCGGTTAGACGCGCACGGCTGCTTCTTATGCGGGTGTGTCGTCAATGGGAAGGTATCATACTGGAGACATCTGAACTGTGGCGCTCCCTCGAAATGGACTGTCTTAAGTCGTCGAACGGCAAGCCCGTGCTTCCCCGCGGGGTGCTCAACACGTGGTTCTCTCGAGCGCAGGCACACACACTCTCTTTGACTCTTGATTTCCCGCCACACGCTCGGAGAGTCCAGGCAACTTACCCTATTTTAAAAGTAACGGACCTTTCACCTTTCACTAGATCAGCGACGATGCCTCTTGGGCCGAGCATATATCTCTTTCGGCCATTCAGCCTCGCCTCACGCGCCTGGACATGCTCCGTGTCGAAACCTGGGAGCCCATTTGCTTAAACGCACCCCTCCCCTTGTTACAATGCCTGAGTGCATCATTCCTCGATACCGAAATCGAACACGTTCTGAAGAACGCACCTCTACTAACCAAACTAAATTGGACACGGTTCTCGAACTCGATGCAGCCACCCGATTTCCGACATTTTGCATCCACAACCCTGACCACACTTGATATGAGATCTAGTGGGATTTCTGACACCGAGTTTATCGCTATCCTCCACAACTTTCCCTCTCTTGCGGATCTCACTTGTGTTTTGGACCTACGAGATGTCGGCCATCGCACACCGCTGCTGTTCCTAAACCTCCTCTCCCTTTGGTTGCGCAACTCACCGCTCGCTCAAGTTTCCCCAATTCATGCACTCGAGCTCTTGACACTTCCCCATATCCAGCGCCTTGGGTGCTCGTCGTATCTCGATCCCCATGTCGTTCTCCCCTTTTTATCCCGTTCGGCCTGCGCTATCCGGGAGCTTGAATGGGATATCGATGAAACACACGATATATGGCGGCACCGTGAGATTATGCAGGCTGTGGAAACGCTTCGCGTAACCGTCCACTGCAAAATCAGCAGATTTCTTCCGTTGATCGATCCCGAAAGTAATACCTATCGCCAACTACTACCGCAGCTCCGACACATAACGGTTGATTACGACTGCTACGACACCTATGGTTTTTTACTTGACCATACCCGGATTAGCACCATCCTCGACGTCGCGTCTCGTCGTCGCCGTGCGAATACTGGCACAGCGCAGCTGGAATCATTTCACCTCCTCCTGCGGGACTCGACGGAATGGGATTCTTGGAGTGCCATATTTGCGGCACAGCTGCGGCATCTGATTTCGAGCGGGCTGGACTTCACGGTTGCCTTGGGGGATGGGACGGCCATTTGGCCAGAAGGTTCACAAATCTGACGTGAGTTCATGCGCACAACGCAACCAACGAGGTATGCATCACATCGCTGGGAATAAACACCGGTCCAACGTTCAACCTTGGCTTTGCAGATCATGACTTTGCTCTTTATCCATTCCGGTTTCTCCTTCCGGCCCTCATTTTCTATTCATATGTCATATATAGGTACTAGGACCCAGACACGCATAAAGTTCTTTGACTTCCGATTCTTGATATCTATCTCAGTACTCTCTTTGCGTCGTCAAATTCGTGTTAGTTTCATCTCAACCAAATCTCAATTGATGACGAAGACTTCGACATTCATCGCATCAATTCAGACAGGTTGTCCTGAGGTTGTTCTTCCACCGCAGTGCTTTGTAGCTCCGGTCATACCACAGAAGGTCCTCCCTGCCTTACTAAACCCGTTGATAAAATACACACAGCCGACATTAAGTATTCGGCGGTACATATTCTTTAGCACGGCGGTGGGCGCACTCATCCGATAATTAGGCACCGTGAGCGCCGCACTCGACCCATTCTTCAAATATGACAATACACCGCTGTGGAATGCGCCACAGCGCTCTTGTCTGGTCGAGATGCGGCCTTCCACACCCACAGACCCCGAAGTCGCGGTGGAGACCCGCCATCGATTGACACTCGACACTGTCATAGAGGCAGGTGAGGCTAACCTCAGTGTGGGCGAGCGGAGTCTCCTCAGTCTTGTACGTGCACGAGTGGATGTTGTCGACGAGGCCACGAAGTTGTTCTTCGTCAAACAACTCATTCATTTGAGAACAGGGCCTTGGTCTCCGCAGGTGAAGGACCGAACTTTGATTTGCATCGCTTGTGCATTATTTCTTACGACGGCATTCTCGGTGTGTGTGTACCTTTTGTCATTACCGAGTGAGCTGTGTGTAGTCCTCAAGGCTGAGAAGATCCCAGTGAGTGTTACGCGAGTACTATTTGAATAGCGGTCTAACTCTGCTTCGCAGGGGTTTGACACACCGTTGAACTTTTCAAACAAGGACGAAGGCCTATGGATCTCATCCCAGGAACCGGTGCCGGTTCCTGTTTTTGGCCATTTGACACAATTTTGAACAGTGGGTCGACCTTATTCAGTGCCGCGGGTCTCCTAGATAAATTGTGCGCAACCCGATTTTGAACAGTTGGTCGACATTATTCAGTGCTGCGGGACTCCTAGATAAATTGTGTGTAACCCACTTTTGAACAGTTGGTCGACATTATTCAGTGCCGCGGGTCTCCTAGATAAATTGTGTGCAACCCGCTTTTGAAAAGTTGGTCAACATTATGCAGTGCCGCGGGTTTCCTAGATAAATTGTGTGCAACCCAATTTTAACTCCCTCCCTCCCTCCGTGGATGTAATCACAAAGGTTTGATAGGGCTCTTCAGCCGCCTTCCAACGGTGCCAGAATCAAGGAAAACGGCCGAGTGGTTGGTGAGATAACAGTCAAATTCCTCGTGGTTGCATGTTTCTGGGCAATTGAGTAGTGGTGCATCAATCTATCTGATCAACCACTTGGAAGGCTGTGATGAGAGAAGGAAGAAAAAGAGGGGTGCATGAGTTTTTTTAGACCTTGCCAAGTGCTATATAAATGGCTGTCGAGGGCGAAATTTAGCCCTAAGCTCACTCTAACTAGGGGTGGGGTAAGGATCGCCTTTTTCAAAAAGGTCTCAGAGTGTTATCTGGACAGGAACGTGGCCTTTGGGCCAGGTTCACTCGGTTTGCCTGCTTTCAATGCTGTTCAAAATCAGTTCGCACACAACTTATCTAGGAGACCTGCGGCACTGAATAATGTCGACCAACTGTTCAAAATCAGGTTGCGCACAATTTATCTAGGGGACCCGCGGCACTGAATAATGCCGACCAACTGTTCAAAAGCGGGTTGCACACAATTTATCTAGGAGACCCGCAGCACTGAATAAGGTTGACCCACTGTTCAAAATCGTGTCAAATGGCCAAAAACAGGAACCGGCACCGGTTCCTGGGATGAGATCCATAGACAGCCCGTGCCGTCGAAAACCCGTGTTTTCCACGGCCGTCCCCGTCACGGGCGCGGGTGGCAGCCCGTGCGCGTGACGAGAATGGGGACCGGACTGCTGTGGCCTACCCAGTCCAGCTGGCCTTCCTTCCACTTCCAGATAGATATCTCCCCATTTGACCCAGCATGATTGGGCCGCGCGAGCCCGTGGTTCCCACCGGCTTTGACTGGCCGTTCGGAGACTGTCATAATTTATAAACACAGGCAGAATTTTCGTATTCCGACCTGTCCGACCCAAATCCAGCAGAGCCACGATACCTTACGACTTTGACGAAGAAGCATCTCGTACTTTCTGTGCGATTTGTCGTTGGAACGTGATTGAGAAAAAAAATGCCAAATCGAGTGACACACAAACAGGGACATACTGATTGCGGCTGTCAGCGTGCACTCGTCAGCTCCCATGGCCTCTCTCCCGCCCGAACTAATCCGTGGAATAGTCGACGAGGTTCACGATACTCGATCGTTGAAGATGTGCGCCCTAGTTGCCACAGTCTTTCGCGAGGCCAGTCAGCGAAACCTTTTCCGCTCCCTGAGCGTCGGGGGTGATAGCGATAAGGCTTGCACGGCGATCTTGAATCTCCTCCGGGATGCTCCTCATCTCATACCGTATTTCAGGCGCTTGAGTTGTAGGCTTCCTGGGGTGGATGTGGCATCGGAAAATGTCCGTGCCCTATGCGCCGTGCTCGATCATCTCTCGACTGTTCACACTTGTTATTTCATGGGAAGAGCTGAAAACCCAGCGAGGGACCGGTGGGATCACTTGACCTGGCCTACCATACCGCCTCAACTCGCACTCGCCATCGCCACATTCATTCAGCGTCAAAAACTCTCCGAGTTACATATAATTTCGATTGGCGCACTCCCGAGAGATGTCCTGACGCTTTTCTTGGGCGCCGCTCGGACACTTTCGCTTATCGAGACCTCTCTTGACCCCACGGCTGCTGCAACAGTGGAGGGTCTGCCATCCTCATTGGCTCTCCAAAACCTGTGCATTTTCCATTACACCGACATCGCGACTGTCCTCACGTCGTGCCAATTTTTGCCCTACCTAAAGGATATTCGGAAGCTATGGGTCGACCACGCCGTAGAAGCCCTGGACGTGTTGGCTTCAGCGGTGTCGCAAAAGCTTGTTCACCTACGCCTCCAGTGTTTAGGTGCATCCCACCAACAAACCACCGATAGCCTACTCACTGCATTGGCTGCCACCCCACAGAACCAGCTCAGTCGACCATTCCCCTTCCGCCGCTGCCGTGCCTTGAATCGGTGGAAATCTTGCTTGATTTCCAGGAGCGAGATGCACCCTGGTTCCCAGCTTGCCTTCTTTCCGTCTTGTCAGCCGCTCCGGACACTCTCAAGGAAATATGCATAACATTTGACTCCGATGACTCTTCGCCTCTAGTCCGTTCATTAGCGCCTGCAACAATGATTGAAATCGAGAGGACAATCACCGACTCTACCTGCTCCCCGCGTATCCGTTGGCGGCTCGATGTTATAGGTAAAGAGGCTTCGTTCGCCGAGTTCGTAACGTCTGTGCGAAACGGAATGCCCAGGCTCCATAGAAACGGAAGGCTTACCATCGAGCCATACACTCTCAGTGGCGAAGCCAGG
This sequence comes from Mycena leptocephala, assembly GCA_029378395.1. Classification (NCBI taxonomy): domain Eukaryota; kingdom Fungi; phylum Basidiomycota; class Agaricomycetes; order Agaricales; family Mycenaceae; genus Mycena; species Mycena leptocephala. Next base: position 3,660 of record JARJLF010002782.1, on the reverse strand, counting down.
GATCTCAGTTACTGGGCCACTGATCCCCGGTTCTCGGAGTAATATTGAAGGTGCATCGACTATTCAAATACTGTTGAATAATACTTACTGTGACTAAGAGTCTTTCACTTCCACCCCGCTTTCTTCATATTCGCGGGACAGACTATTTCCTCTCTGATTCAGCTTCGAACAATATTCAACACTATTCATTGGGGGCAATTATTTTGTGACTGTTCTGCCTCCTGCTCTTTGATTCCCCGCTATTTCTTTTTTTCCTGGACGATATGGAGTGATATGGAGTAGTTCATATCCTTACGGGCCCCGACTCCGATCTCCGTTTTTATCTCTGTGCCTGTACTTCTGCGTCATCCTTCCGCTGGCTGGAAATGGCTTGTCTTCTCGGGATGTGCCCTCTTCGATGGCCTTCATTCGCTACGACGTTCGCCCTTGTTCTCATCGCTACCTACCGCCCTCCGCTCCCTTACTTTGAAATCTCACATTTGTTCTTCTATAAAGGCCTCAGGTTGGTAGGACCCGGCTGAAACTGTGCTCCAAGTATAGACATGTCCGGGTTATCGGCAGCTCTTTCATTAGGACAGTTTGGAGGGTTGGCTATAAATGAATTCCGCAGCGACAGGTCCGACAATGTATCACAAATCTAACTTAAACCGCCAACAATCCCAGCGGGCCTCGACCGAAAATGCTGCGAGTTCGTAGGCAGAATCCTTGACATAATGCCAGCACACTTCCGCCCAACAATTTCGCCGCACACGCCGCCCCGTGGAACACATACAACTCATGTGTGGTTCTGGAAGCCCTTGACGGCCGTCCTCCGCGGATGGGGGGGGGCCGCCCTTGGGGTTAGATGATCCATTAGCGATAAAAGATGGGCCGGGGAATTCCAGGAGAATAAAAGGAGTACAATAATCAAGCATAAATTTGTTGATCATAAGATTTAGGTCAATGCTTTGGGACATTCCGTTTGACTTCTAATGGTTGACTTTCCATAAGCTTAGAAAATTCTAGAGGAATATATTTCGTCGTTTTGCCGAGATGCCGGGACAGCTGTCAGGACCCCATCGTGCTGAGATCTTACTTTTGCTATTTTGGACCCTCTAATAGAACTTGATAAATACAATTCTGGAGGGGGGGTGGGCAGCGACCCCCCCTCCAGAATATTTTCCACTTGACTAAACGGATTCAAACGCATTCGGTCGTCACTCTTCTCCCACGTCGCCTCTTTGGGTTGTGTGTCACAGATGTTACATTTGTCACTCTTCATCCATTCGCCCACCACATCGTCCACACGAACAACCACTCTCTCGGGTAACCCCAGGATGGTACTACTTGATTCACCCCCTCGATTCCTCCCCAGTTTGCCCTTGATTTCCGTCACAAAACTGCCGGTGTCCCCGATTCTGCCTCATTGACATTGTCGTACGGTGATGCAGGCTCGGTCACTGCGACTCCGGTAAAGGATCTGCTAGGCAGTGGCTCCCTGAAGATTTCGAGACGACACAGGTACAATCGACTCGGTTTCCGCGCTCCATGCAGCCTATGTGCCTCAATAGCGCCAAGCAGCATTATTGCCATCGCAGTTCCTACCATGTGTTATTCATCATCAATTACATCCTCTTCAATGTCTTCGAGCTCTTGGTGGAAAATCAACGCGCCAAGGTCCATTGTTGGCGAAGGGAGCACGCATCGGAAAGAAGGGGAAGCGAGACGCGTTGATTGTTGATGTTTAGACAGCATCAACAAAGAAATACTGTACTATTAAAATCAATTCGTCAGTCACGCGTCACGGGGGTGCTTAACGTGACGAATTTTGCAACCTTGTCACGCGTCACGGAGGCTCTTGACGAATATACTTTTCGTCACGGTAGGTTGAAAATTTTGGCTCAGGGGAGCTTGGAGCAATTTTCCTCAACTGTGGGCACTTCCCACTTAATTTATTGCCCATTTTCAAGGTTTTTTGGCTTCAATCGTGGTTCAGAGCAAGTTTAACTTGAGTTTAACAGCTGAAATTGCATTTTTCCACATCACTCGAACTTATGTTGAAATACATTGCTCAGGTCATTCCGAAACTATTCCATTGAGTCACTGTGCATTCACCTCAACTCCTGGAATATTTTTACGGGTTGACGAAATTTTGGGGGATGTCACGCAGCTCGAGCTGCCTTGACGAATTGACGAATTAGAACTTTGGGTCACGCGTCACACCCTTGACGAATTGATTTTAATAGTACAGTATCTAATTTGACGGTGTCTATTCCTTGTGGGAACCCCGAATGATTAGAATATTGGTCTAGATCGCCTTGCCGGCATCGCTGGCACCGCTCAGATATTCTCCTAGAAATTTCTAAGCTTATGGAAAGTCAACCAATCTTCTTACCATTAATTCTACCGTATAAAAGGAGTTGTTCCATATCTGGGTCATCCTCGAGCACGATCGACGCCGCCATGAGCTCTTCTGCCGTGTAGATGAGGTCCGATTGTGTTTGGATCTTGGTGGCTCGCGGCATCAGAGTTTGGCCCAAATGGGATATGCACAGCTGGCAATCAGATGATCAAATGAATTTTTGAATTAAACGACGACCTGACCAGGTCGACCTAATTATTGAGCACCCCTAATTCATCGTATGGCGTGTATTCCGGGAATTTATGCATCGTTGAGTACTGTTTGGATTCATTCTTTTGCATCCATCACGGAGAGATTTGAACAAGGTGTAGTAAGCATACCCCGGTCTCCATACCCGGTCGTGCTTCAAATGAAACCAGTACCACAAGAGTTCGAAACGAAAGAAAAAAAAAAGAAAAAGGGAAGTGTAGGTATAAGTAAATGGACAGCAATCCCACCATATTCTTCCTCTTTCTCGTCCGCGTGGCCGTGCAGTACTCCCACTAGGCGGCCCGAACTCCCGTGCGCTGCGAGAGAAAGCGCGTCGGGTTCTCTCGAAGACGCTGTGTGCATCAACTCACCAGGAGCACCCGTCGCGCTGGCGGGCCGTGACGCTGGGGTGGGGGCGTGGGCGATGGGAAATCGCCGGGAAGTGCTCCGCATGCATACATGATCATCGCCGTTCAATGTATGATATTCTTTAAATTGTATTGTGTCTTCGCGTCTACAACCACACCCGACTTGCCGTCTCTCCATAGTTGCGACCGCAGAAATATATGTTACCTGTGGCATCAAGACGCGTTCCTCAATATTCATTTACTGAGCTCGACTCGCGCAGGCTCAAACTCGGGCACTGGTCTGCGTTCTCTAACACGATCACTGGGAAGTTCCGGAACACGTCCCTTCACCGGCATACGCTCTCATAATCATGCATGCATTCATTCCCTGTTTTATTTGGACAATCCCTCTGGCATTATTTTGACCCATTAATTGCGGTAATTGACACCAAATTGACACGTATAATTTAGACGCTGCATGCGCTTACTACACATAAACATTGCTCCCTGATTATCGTTTAACTGTATACCACATTCATACGGAATCCTAGTTGGCACCCTGTAGGCCGGTGTGAGGCTAGGACAATTCCCATGTTCCATCCTAGTCATATGAACAGCCTCAAATGGGAGGGTGTCCTGAATATTCGGTGTGAGCCCAGATGTTATCCAATCAACCCCAAATTTTTGGGGGTGGGTTCTATCCCCTCTGATACACATTTTCAT
>JARJLF010002781.1:0-29074 GCA_029378395.1 Mycena leptocephala | reverse complement strand
CAAGCCACGGAGTTCGTCGACGGGATTTCGGACGCAGTTGCGGCTCGCATTTTGAGTCCGGAAAAGATGGTGTTATGGGTATGCACACAGGTCTCTCCGTCAGTCAAAATCGCTTGAATCAATGCGGGTTTCTCTAGGATCACCAAAGACTACTCCATTCCGTTCAACATTTCTTCTGTCCCAATCCTAAGTGTTCTGTGATGATCGAGATTCCGGAGACCATCTACTACCTAGAAGAGGCGTGTCCTTCGTGCCATCAGCTTATGTGTGCGGCCTGCCGCGTCCTTTGGCACCAAGGTCAGCCATGAACGACCCGCAATTAAATTGCGTTATGACTCGTCATTCCCAGGTATTTCTTGCGAACAATACCAGGTGGGGTATTTCCTTCCTATTTCCATTCAGTAATTCACAGTTTCTACAGTCTCTCCCCGCAGGGAAAGGTCCCCGGAGGATCGGGCATTGATACAGCTGGCGAAAGTGATTGACAATGCACCAAGGTTGAAATTTCCACTAACTCAACAGCAGGCTAAAAATTGGCGGCGCTGCCCGACGTGCTCGGTAAGTCAAGTTCCTCTTCCTACAAGATCCTGCTTACTATTCGCTCCACGTCGTAGGCTGTCGTCGAACTCGTCTCTGGATGCAACCATATGACCTGCCTATGTGGTTGTCATTTCTGTTTCAAGTGCGGATGTCAGTCTTCCTCGTTTCTTTTTCCTCTGTTCTAATCTCACAAAAATCACGCAGCCCTCTATACAACGAGCGGCCTGTGCCAAGGGAACCCGTCATGTGGCCGTGGCTAACGTTTTCTGACTTTTTAGCTAAAATTCACTAGATTGCCTTGGGGTTAGGGTCAAAATTTGAAGTCTTTTTAAAACAAGATCCATTAGCTTTGTACTGACTACTTTGGTGGAGGAGTTCGGCCGATGTCGGTCTTTCAGTTTTGGATATTTGTCTGCTTTTCGTCTCTTCGCCCGTCTGCTTTTCCTTGGTAGCCTGTCTTTTTCTTTCGCCTTTGCCTTCAGCTCCTTTGGTTGTCAGCATATTATTATGTAGTCTGTACAATAATTAAGTACAGGTACCTGGTCGCAAAACATACCCGATATTTGAGGTTTGCGATCGCTTTATCTCCTGGTTAGCGTCATTATTTAGCTCGGTGAAAACGTCTTCAGTGTGGTGGGCGCCTTCGTTGTTAAGGGGCTAAGCTACGCTCGGCATGATGCGCTTCTGCATGATGTGATTAATCGCGCATCATATTTTATAGATGGAGTATTGCTTATCCTGATTAGAGCATACAATTGAACGGCGCTCCGCGCAAACCTGGGACCATGTGTTATGGCAACAGGAATTGAGCAGGTCCCTTTTTAGGAAGGAGAGCAGCTGATGCATCAGATGCGAGGGCGGCATGCCTTCTAGGACCCCTAGGACCTACGTGAACATCATTTGATGACTACATGCCCAGCATCGTCGTGCACGGACCCATGTTTTAAATATCAAGCACTGTAGACTGTAGTTTCTTGTGTTTAGAATCAGCTACGTCTTTACTGTATGACCAGTTTTATTCTAATAGACGATGTACTTACAGCTATTTGCGGAACTTAGGGCGCGGATCATTGTAAACCCGCCGGCGTTTACTTACGGATCAATTACTTATATAAGCAGCTTGCTCTTACTCTTGTACTCTATCTCGCTCACTCGTCTTTCCTCAAATATACGCAACGGTCTTATTTACTGTTGTGTGAACCTCTGGCTTAGTGTTCTCCCCTGGTCTAGTACCCGGTGAGCTTCCAATCATTTTTTTCTAAAATTGATGTTTTCACTAATACCCCTCTACCGAGCTCAGTTTTTATCCGATTGCTTTGAAACCTGGATGAATCGATTTGGAATGTCATTTTGCAGTGCTTAGGACCCTTCAATGAAGGCGAATATTATTTGTTACTGTTTGGTCCAAAATCCTGGGACTTTTTGATATGATCCCTCTGTGCATTGCAGGAGGCCTCTGAAGGTGCTGGAGTGCAGGTACAGGCATCTTGAGGATGTCCTACAGTGCGCTGGATAGTTTATCAAGCAGTAGATGATGTTTGGGATAAGTAGTGAGGCCGTGAAATATAGATCACAAGATACCTGTAATTTCTCAGCTTGTTTCACCAGTTTCCACCCTCCAATTATGAAATAAACTACCCTAAGCACTGGATATTGTGATTAAGATGGTCCAACTTGAGCCCAGGAGCTTCAAGGCCACTTGTTACAATGATACAGGGATCATATCAAAAAGTTCCAGGATTTTGGACCAAACAGTAACAAATAATATTCGCCTTCATTGAAGGGTCCTAAGCACTGCAAAATGACATTCCAAATCGATTCATCCAGGTTTCAAAGCAATCAGATAAAAACTGAGCTCGGTAGAGGGGTATTAGTGAAAACATCAATTTTAGAAAAAAAATGATCTGCGCCCTAAGTTCCGCAAATAGCTGTAACTGAATTACATCCGATTGCGTTGAAACTGCCGATTTGCGTTTTTTTTTCATGTTAAGAGGGAAGACATTAGCCCTTCAATTTCTTTCTGTCTGGGCTGGCCCACAGGGTTATTTTGCTCTCCAAACTTGTTCAACGTTGTCTGAGAATGTTCCGAGCCCAAGTTCTGCCATTTTTGAGTGGGAGGGGGCTTCTTATTTGGGCCACTACCGCTAACTACCCAAAAAGGCAATTTGGTAGCTGGAGTCACCGGTAGAAGGGAGGGTTTTGTATTAGTAAGTGACATGAATTTGTGCACTGCAATCTAAATGTACCGCATCTTTTCTGGCTGCATTGAAGGGCATCTAATGGAACCCATTTATTCAGCAACTTTATCTTGGATCAAGTAAGTGCAACTCCTCACGTCTGTTGAATTAGAAGCTGCACACAGGAGTTCTCTCATCCTATGAATCCATTTCTGCTGTTCCAGGGCCACCAGAGAATTTGTTCACCCAGGTGGCCACCTTGGCCCGAGTTGCGCAAAGTATGGGCATGATGTGTGAGCACCACTGAGTTTTTTGCCTCCCTGATTTTTTTGTGAGCAGATAGAATGAAAATCCATGATCTGTAGGTATCCAACTCATTTTAATATTTCACATTGCTGATTGCGCACAGCCTGAAAAGTCAGCTTTAGTTCAGTTTTTGCTTGGGGAGCTGTCTCGATGTTTTCTCAGAATCCTCCCACTCCGTTTTATCTAAGGAGTTCAATACCATTCGGAAGACCCAATTTCGTGAGCACGCCTTGGTTCTCCACAAGGCTGCGAAGGGACTTCGCTCTCAAGGTGCCAGCGGCGATCATGTCCTCGCTGCTTTGAGAGCCAAGAAGGAGCAACTCATGGCCGAGACGTGCAGAATTCTCACTGCGATGCTCGGGGCTCCGTTGAGTTCGGACCAGACTTTTGTTCCATGAATATTCAATGTCCCTTTGAGTTTCGGAGCTCAAGTGCAGGAAGCTGGTTCAATTTTTGTGCGGAAAGGAGGCCTCTGTTGGGTTTCGTTTCCATTCAGTGTTCCCTGCATAATTATTAGTTGAATATCTATGGTATGCATTGTTGAACTGTTCTAAGATTATTAATATTATTAATATCTGTTCCACATGCCAGTAGAATTTGAAAAAGCACGGATGTCGGAGGCCTCCAATTTACAATTGTTGAGCCAAATGTTCGACCCCCGTGCCCTTGGGAATGTCGAACAAATTCTAAGAGTATCGGAATTTCAATGAGGGTGTACAGAGTTTACGAACCAGGCAGTGATTTAATAAACTGGTGCCTCCGATCCATCGTTCAACCTCTTGCGCTTGGTTCGTATTTTATGAAGCAGTGTTTGAAATGTCTTTAACTTGCCATAATGAACTCCTGAAGACGGCAATATTACCTTGTGTTCATTCCATCCACGCCGTAATATTGCTGATAGTTGTTTTGGATATCCAAAAGCTCTGCCCATTGAACTCTTTCAGCTCGCAGTGGTGGTTCAAGTTGACAAATGACTCTCTGAGGTTTTGAAGCGAGTGTCTGGACTAGGACTCAGCAACTTCAACTTTGATACCTTGACTCACAGACAGATTTTATGAATTTCGCAGTTGGGAGCTCGTTCTTTGTGTAGAAGCATGTCTCAATTCTCACCAGTTGTATATGAACCTATGAGTGAAGAGCGCCAACTGTTATGTAAGTTTCACTCCCACACCTGCCGTTAGGAGGCCTACAGTCTGCATGTTCCTCGACTCTATATGGCCAATAGGCGCTATATCTCATATCCTCTGTGGATGAAACAATAAACCAGTGTTACGGATGCAATACAGGTATTATAAACCCCGAAATCTTCAACATACCCGAGCTCTATCTCAGATCACGATGTTTTCCCCTTAAATCTGATCTACCGCCGACTGGACAAATGCGATGAGGCTTCTAAATACATTGGATAGACCTAATACAACTCAAACTGAAGTTTCCACGTCGTTGGAATGAGTCTGGAGATTTTGAAAATGACGTCGCTGTACTTTGCCCAAGATTCAACCATGGAACTTTATCGATTTAAGCTCTTATCCGTGCAAGCTCAAAAGGATTTTCCTATGAGCAAGATGCGTGGGTTGTATTGATTAGCCCATGAGCAGGCGCACTATGACTGTCATTTGAGGTCCGGACCATAATTTCTCGTGAGGTATTGAGCCTATAAGGAATATTTTGCAATAGGATCATATTTATTCTCGCTGTAGTCGATCAATCTCCGGCCCAGCCTCAACCCGCTGCTTCAAATGTTTAATCAGCCCATACCAGGAAATCGCAACTTCCTTTTCCGGACTTGCGATTTCGCTTTTTCCCACCACGACTTTCACACATCCACCACTTTTCTCAAGCGCCTGGCCTGACCTCTCCGCAAGAGTAGCTCAACTTTTCACTGGTTGAGGTCCTCTCGATATGTTTCCACGAGACATAGGGGTGCTCATCGGAAGCTATGGCTGTCAAGTGAAATTCAATTCAGTCGCTCATCAGATGTTTCTTCCCGAAAGTTGCGGCTGGCCCGCCCAAATAAGCCCGAGCGTCGGGATTTCCACAAGACTCTTACATGTGCTTTTCGCGTCCTAAAACTTGAGTTGGGGCCATCAAAGTTTCGTCGTGCATGTCCGGATCGCTGCACCTCCAAAAAGAATTTTGGGACATGGCCCGTAACAGTGAAGGTGCAATTCTCCTCAATTATATTACGGACTGGTGGTGAATCCAGGCTCACTTCTGCTATCGCCTTTATGCTATCTCGAAAAAATGGTCGGTATCGTTGTGGTGTTCCTGTTGCGTTCTTCATGGTTGTGTTTGTAAGGAACAAGATCTTTGTACTTGTCTCCATCCGCCTTACGCATTTTCACAGACGTATAATCACACTCTCCGCGGCAAATAATATCATTCACTGCTGCTCCGGCCTTCTCCTGCCTTCTCTCGTTCGTTCTTGAACTCATTGCTCCGTCTAGCTCTCGGTCAGGCCACGAAATATTGAAGACTCGGAGCTCAGAAAAGATGACTCGTGGAGATGACTCGTGGTGATTTGTAGGGCAAATAGGGGTCTCCCAAATAGGAAATAAGTAATTGACGGCAATTCTACCCGGACAGCGTCTGAGGGCGAAGCATTTTTGCGCATCTCTAGCTCCTACAGTACCCGCAAGCATAGTGGGATCATTGAGAAGTAAGTAGGTAGATCAGATTCATCAGAATGTACGAAATCTGGACCTTCGGGATTTGTGTTGACGGTAGACTCCGCCGGAATATACCCCAGGGACGCCAGTGCTACATCTCACATTTCTTGTCCAGTTGGGCATGAAGAGGCAGTCCACGCATGAGAAGACTTGCCAGAAGCCGAGGTCAATGTGAACTTGCCACAATCTTGACAGAAACGCAACCCGAACTCATCTATCAACGGTTGGGGAAACTGGAGGATCGTAGTTTCTGGTAGTGAACCGGAAGATAGTCTAAATTACAGTCAGAATGAAGAGGAGAATAAATTTCCCACAAAGCAAAACTCATTGATAGAATGAATGTTGGCAAAAATCTGAAATAGTTGAGTTTCGAGGCATGTTCCACCATAATTTTCATGACGGTCCCACTAAAATTATTTCTATTCGCGATAATGTGGAAAGGAACCTAGTTGAAGCATCAGGAACAGGATATACTGAGGACACTTACCAGCAAGGGTCTCCTCAACGAACTACGGCTATAAAAAAATTCTTCCCTCAGTCAGCGCGGTCTCCCTCCAACGCAGACCCGGCAACGAAGAGAGCGAGCCAACCTAAAACCACAGGTTTACGGCAAAACCTGGAAGCGCACATCATATATGAAGAAAAAAGGACACTTAACGAAGCCTTCAAACCTCGCACAATGGTGGCCGCATTACCAAAGCATAGGTTGGGCCTATCTAAATGAAGTGTTTAATTTGTAATTCCTTGGCAATCCTTGGTAGGGTGGTTGAAACGACGATCCGATAAGTATTAGTTGTGTCGATTTGAACTAAGCAGAACGAGACAAGAACGATGAGAATACCAGCCAGAACCCAAGTTCCCTCTTGGGCTTTGGCCCTCGACGAATCTGGTTTTCAAAGGATAGGTTATAGCTGAAGGTTGATTTTCTTTATGCACCATACTGTATGAGGCGAGACTCCGGATGAATGAAGCAGCGCGAGCACTCCAGATTCGAGTATGTACAAGATGGCAAAACCTACTAATTCCAGACCGAGACCTTGGGTGCATGCTGGCGACATAATTATCCTCTGTTGTTGACAATACGTATGGATGATATGATCAAAAATAAAATAAAATAAAAATAAAAACACAGAACCCAAACCAATGGTGCAGCACCTCGGGTCACTCGTTTAATAAAATGCGATTCTCCAGTTCTTGACAGGACCCAATACAACTGACAGTTCTTATAAGTCGCGTCAAGATCCCGCATCCGAATATTCAGGTGGACCCTCGTCGGATGGTCCCAGCGCCCATGGGGATTGCATTTGTGCTTCAATCTCACGCATCCGTGCTGTCAGCTCCATCATCTGTGCAACCATGTCAGGATCCGTAGTTCGGTGTCCCACATTCGACTCGGGCGCCGTACTGCTTGAAGAAAAGACGCCTCCATGCGTAGCATACGTGGAATTCCCCTGCCGCTGGATGTTGGAGATCTTTTCTCGGGCGGCATGGTGCTCGTGTTGGAGGTACAACTGGCGAGTTGTGCCGTTGCGTTGCGAATCGGAATCGTCTGTGGTGCTGGTGTTTGCGAAACTTGCAGCAGGAGGAGGAATGGCCAAGGGAGTGGCAATGAGATCCAGCCGATGTCTGCGCCGTCTGCAACACCAAAGAAATATCCCAAGGCAAATTATAATGAGGCAAACTGCAACGGCAGCTCCAATGATGGCTGCAATGGGCAGTGTATTGCTGTGAGGACGGCAGATATGTATATATATCAGAGCTAATTTTAACCAGGATGAAATATTTTTTCACCGGTGTGCGGATGAGAGTGGTGAGCCAGATGATGTTGGCGAGTCTGTTGGCGATGCTATTGTGTTGGCCTCGCTTTTGATCGTCGCGGATACCGTGGGGGTGGTTTCAAGTTGTGAATTCGCCGCACTCCGGAAGACAGACACGGCATTCGGGTTGAGGTGGGGGTAGCAGTGACGGGAGTGGCGATGGTGGGGTCTGTGCTTGTAAATTGGGTATCAATATTCCCCGCAGTTTGTGAGCTAGATGTGGGACTCGGGCTCGAGATAGCAGTGGTACTGGGCCGCGTCGACGTGGTTGAAGTTGGTGCGGCGAAAGCCGCAGCTACATCCAGGTTGAAAGTGAAGGGCTGCAACATGTTTATCAATTGGAACAGTCAAGTGCATGCTGGGGAAAGAATTCACTTTGGGAGTTGCAGTCGCCATCGCTAAAGCCCACAAAGGAATGGTGATGGAAGCTGAAGGAATGACATGAAAAAATGAATATGTGGGTTTGGTTCATGAACTCACTTGGTGATGGAGACGGAAGCCTGGAAATGAAATGAGAACATTGTAGAGCAAATGGGCTGAAACGATAAAACTTACTCTGGAGGTGTCGCAGAGCAGTTGAATCGTAGAGCATTGACATATGTATTCCAACTGGAAATTTTGATCAGTGGATACGAAAATTCAGAGAGAAAGAAAGCCACCTTGGGTTTCCCTGGCCGCCGCAGGTCTGACACGAGGCGGACAGGTAATACATAACTCGGGAACAAGCACATGGCTGCAGTGGCTGAGCACCTGGGGAGAATGAGGTGGAAACTATCCGCATAAAAAGCCGACGGACCGCAAATCTGATTTTCGACCACACATGGGTCTCCCAGCTAGTCCCCAAAGTGAGTTGGTAGTTGGGGTCATAAGGTAAGACTGACGTTTGTGCATGGGTCACTCATGCTTCAGAAACCCCCCTGCGACGATTTTTTGAAGGATAGCGCAAGTGGGCTAGCGTTACAAATGAGCGTCTAGACTGAAGATGTCTGAGTAGCACGAGTTGCTCTCTGTGCCTTGCTGAACACTAGCACTCGAAAAGAGCGTGGAGACAGAACGAGAAATTCTGGGAAGGGAAAAGAGAAAGATACCGAGCTTGAGCTGGCAACCAGCAACACCGGGTTAGATGGGTCCGGCATATACATACATAGCCATAAAATCATTGGAGGATATTTGACGCAGACAGTTCGTTCCTAAAGTTCGGCATTTTATCACGCCGAGCATACAGATGTACCTGGAGTCAGGCGAGCAGCAGTTCAGATTCAGAAATATAGTCGACAGCGCTCGGCGGTGAAAATGAAGAACAGGAGATACGACGACCAAAAGCAGATCGACAGAGATGAATTAACGGGGAGATGGAGCCCAAGGGCGACGTCAATTTGCCTTGGAAATTGAGAGGCATCCCCGGGCATCACCGTCTGAGAGTCGCAGCAATTTCCTCCGGAGATGACCCCAGAGAAACAAAAATCGAGTGGCCACCCCAGCCTAACTCCGATCCATGGTCAGATTCCTCAATCCATCGTCAATTAACCATGGGGCAGCAGAATCATGATGCGATGGATGTATGGGTGCGGATCGCTCGTTTCTGATTTCCTGCTCCTCTATCCGAGATTTTTGAGTGCAGAATAAAAGAACGAAGGCGCACGAACTTACGTTGATCGCCGTCCGATCAACAATTAACTTATCCATCAGCGCCCGCTGGCATGGACTCCTCGGTGATCCTCAGGACCAAGATAAACTCAGATGCGTGTGTCTCATGGGGGTGTCGTCCGAGCGGATGAGAGAGCTATAGTCGGTGGCGCAAGAGTCAGAATCGGAACCAGAATACCGACAAAAATCGGAATACAATCCAATGTAACGATGCCCGCGCTGTTGAACTAACTTGGCTCTTAATTCCCGAGGGCCTGAAATGATTATCAACGCGCTGACGACAAAGCGGGAGGAACAAACATAAGATTAACCCGTTGCCTGTATTGAAAGTGAATGCGGTCATCTGCGACAAATCCCGGACGAAGGAAACTTCCCGGGTCCAAGGCAGCTTCGGAACGAGACTCGGGATCAGCCGCAGGATAACCAACCATGCGATGAGCGATAAGCACGGGCTGAGCAAGCAGCAAGATAAGGAGACCGAATCTACAGCTATTACTTATTAGGTGGGCTCGCTGAACTTGAAGAAAAAGTAAGTCTTCGAGACTTCGCGTGTGAATTTCGATGGGAACTTGAAGGACCAAGGACTACTTAGTCTCTCTTGACAGACGCTAGAGAATCAGTGCTGCGCTTCGGGACGGAAACCAGGAACAAAGTGTAAACGAATCCAGATTCGACAGGCCACCGAAGCCACAGAGCCATAAACCATGGCAGAAGTTTAAAATACTCCACTTGTGGGCGGAAGGTCTCGGCAAGATGATCGGAATCCTGAAAAGAAGGTTTGTCACGACCACGTGGTCGTGACCCCTTTTGTGCTCAACGACGAAGAGCACTGAGTACAGATGCCGCCATTGAACTTACTAGTGATGCTTTACTGGATATCATCGCATGTCTGCCGCTGGGAGCAATTGCTGGTGCAAGTCCAGTCAGCCTGGAAGATTCTAAAGCGCTGTTTACCACAACGTAAATAAGTAAGCCCGAGCGTCAACCGAGCGTCGGGATTTCCACAAGACTCTTACATGTGCTTTTCGCGTCCAAAAATTTGAGTCGGAGCCATCAAAGTTTCGTATGCATGTCCGGATCGCTACACCTCCAAGAAGAATTTTGGGACATGGCCCATTGGATTCCAACACCTAGGTAACAGTGAAGGTGCAATTCTCCTCAATTATACTACGGACTGGTGGTGAAGCATTCGCCTCCAGGCTCAATTCTGCTACCGCCTTTATGCTATCTCGAAAAAATGGTCGGTATCGTTGTGGTGTTCCTGTTTGCGTTCTTCATGGTTGTGTTTGTAAGGAACAAGATCTTTGTACTTGTCTCCATCCGCCTTACGCATTTTCACAGACTTATAATCTCACTCTCCGCGGCAAATAATATCATTCACTGCTCCGGCCTTCTCCTGCCTTCTCTCGTTCGTTCTTGAACTCATTGCTCCGTCTAGCTCTCGGTCAGGCCACGAAATATTGAGGACTCGGAACTCTGGAGCGCGCAGTCTCCAGGTCTATCAACCTGGATACCTGACAAGCTTCAACCTGCTTCAACACATTCCCAAATGACTCCACTCCCTTTCGTCGAGTCAAGTCCTTCCGCTGAGGTCCTTCATTTGCTCGACGATAAACCTTGAATAATGGTTACGACGCCCCTTTTTGTGATATCGATCAAAACTGAGACAATTCTTCTCCTATTCTTGCGACTCTTATACCTCGTTCGATCATATACTGAGAAAACGCTTTTCTCCAAAAGAATGGTTCCCCTTCAAGTTGTTCCTCCGTGCCTCAAGACCTATCGTTCTCCGTCGGCGGCTGGTTTATTCGCAAATCCCATGCCAGCCACTTCATGCCAAAGCAAAACCAAAGAGAGGCTGACGCGGTCACGCTCGCGCAAACACTGGGAAAGGTATAAATACCCCGGCATTTTCCGTCTAACAGTATTGCTTTCTCTCCCCTTCCACCATGTCCTCCCATCTCGCTTGCCCTTCTCTCTCGCCCTCGAGCGTCGCATGCCCTCGAACACCCCTCGCTCTAGGGCACTCCTCGCCCTCCTCGCCCTGGAGTAACCCTCGCGCGTCCTCTCTTTCGTCGATGGCTAGCCACCGCCTCGCCCAGTGCGTATACCCTCCATCCTCTACATCATCCCTTAATCCGCCCTTGCAGTGCCGCCGTCAAGTGGCCCGCATCCGTGAGGCCCGCCTAGTTCGTCACTGTCGAAGGTATGTACCACCCTGCCCACTGTTCCCATAGTGGCTGACATCATCTCGCTAGGGTTCGCAGGCGCCAACCGCCAGCCCTCCTCACCCTCTCGACGCCGCCTCCGTCGAGCTCCCCGACACCGCCGCCGACGAGACCAAGATCAAGGACGGACGAGACGACCTCGGTACCCATAGGATGGATCGGCTGCTGTCGAAGACGGATAGATGGACTCCAGCGAGCTAAGCCGTACCAGGCCCCCTCCCCCGACACCCCATCGCCCCGCCGTCTCCGCAGGGTCGTTGCCCTATTGCTGAGGGCCCCCTCTGATCACCTTCACTCGTCGTCTAAGGCCGTGCTCGACCCCGCCCACACCTCCTTCCTTCTCGACGCCGTCCCCCGTTGAGTTCCTCGACGCCGACGACCACGCCAAGCTAGGCCGTTTGAGACAGAGCGTGGTACCTGCGGGATGGTTCGGCCGCCCACGGGCTGATAGATGTGGCTTCGGCGAGCTAAGCCGCACCAGGCCCCCTCCTCCGACGCCTCATTGGCCCGCTGTCCCCGCACCACCGGCTTTTGCCCTGTTGGCGGAGAAGAAGACGGCGACCGACCGCAGCTCACCCCTCCTTCACCTCCGACTCCACCACCGAAGGACCACGACGCGAAGACTAAGAGGTGCGGCCGACTGGGGACGCCTAGCTCTGTCGCGCTCCGCGGTACATGGTCGACCCGACTCATCAAGACGCTGGCCCGGGGGGCGGACGCGCTTTCGACTCGAGAAGCGTCATGATGAGCAGCTTTGGGAACGGAGTCTGGTTTTGGTCTGATGGGTGTTGCTTGTGGTTAGTCTGCTTTATTTACCTTCACCTCGATGCTTACTGTTTATTCTTCAAGCTGTGTCGTCGTCGTGATCTCCGTCCGCCCGTCTCGTCCGCCTCTTCTCGGCGTTGACAGTCGCTCTCACACCCGCATGGCACCCCACGCCCACAGGCACCCGATACCCCGCCTCGAGCTCTCGGACAACCCACGCCGGCAAGGCGCCCACGCTCACAAGCACCTCCGCCGACGAGGCACCCAAGCCCACAGGCCCCGACCGCCCGCGAGGCACACCACCGCTCCTTCTTGCCGCCTCCCCTGTCTTCTGCCCCGGCGCTCGTCTCCCGCCATCTTTTTCATGGCCTCCGACGTCCACCCGCACCTGACGCCGACAAGGCACCGACGCCTGCATGGCAGCCACGCCTACAAGCGACTCGGACTCGTCCCGCCATTTTTACCTGTCTTACCTGTCTTGTTCGTTAATTTAGTATATTTATTGCCCAGCTGGCTGGGTATGCGTTAGGTAACTTATTGTGTGATCTCTTGAGCCGTTCCATCTCGATTCCGACTTGAATGTTTCTTCCATCACATTGTGATATCGACGACTGCAGAGCTGTATCACGAACATTTTGGTTTAAGAATCGACTTCGACGCGTCCACAACGAATCTTGTCGAAAGTGATATTCTGAACAATTGTGTAATGGTGCTCTATGTGGTACATTGATGGGTTCATCCAAGTTCTTTTCCCCCGTCACAACCCGACAACGGATTCGTGACCAGGATCTCTTTCCGCAAAACTCTCGATCACAGCCTTCACCAAGTCGATATCAGGCTGCGGCACATCGATGACGTTTCTCTTCTTTTCCAGTAAACCGACAAACTCGGTCGGCAACACGTCTTGCTCGAAATTGAAATTGGGATGATTTTGCAAGGCGAGATTTACCGCCTCTGAGAACTTGGCGGGGTGGGCAGTCGACAACATTATTTGATGTGTTGTGGACGATCTAATGAATTATTAGAGCGTGCGCCGAGCTCGAGACTGAAAATGCATACTCTCGGGAGGCAATGATTTGTCCGGCGGCCAAACCAACTGCAGTATGGGGATCGACCACATAAGATGGGTTCCCTTCGAAGTGTGAGTGGATCGTCAGAAGGGTCTGGTCGAAAGGTGAGAGATGTAAACTGAGTGCTAGAAAGTATGCGTACTTGCTCATCCGAAATTCTCTCTGCAAGGAAATCTCTTCGCGCCGTTTCCAAAACAGCGACGGGAATCGCAACCCGGCCGTCACTTTTCATCTTGCTCATCCACCCCGCCAATGTTTCGCAAGCAGCGTCCTGCTGGTTGGCGTCTTTGGCACCAGCATTCTCGTACGCGAGATACCAAAGCAGGCGCTCGAAATTGCTTGATACGAGGATGTCCATCGCAGGAGACAGAGTCTCTTTGACTCCACTCGAAGAAGTCCCCTGTTTGCCGTCCGAGGTGCTCTGGTCATGAGCAGAGTCTACTTTTTCATATTTTCCGGTATTCCAGAACCTGGCCAGAATATCGTTCGCATTTGTTGCGACCACCAATTTGCCCATGGGCAAACCCATTCGTTTAGCGTAGTATCCAGCTAGGATATCCCCGAAATTCCCGGTGGGAACCACGTATTGAATCTCAATTTCATCAGCGTTGACTCGGGAGGACAGCTGAGATTGGATGTGGAAATACGAGAGAAAGTAATAAACGGTCTGCGCAAGGATGCGTGCCCAGTTTATGGAGTTGACAGCACCAAGGCGATGAGTTGTATTGAAGTTTGCGTCGCCAAAAAGAGACTTGACGATATCCTGCCGAACGTCCGATTCAGCCAAGCAGCCTGCTGGCATTGGGAATGGGCAACGCACCTGACAGTCATCGAACGTCGCTGTGACAGCGATATTATGCACGTTTAGATCGGAGACCGTTGTCATTTGAGCTTCTTGGATTGGCGAAACACGGCCTTTTGGGTGGAGAATAAATATGGAGATATTGGCCTTGTTCCGTAGACCATAAATCGCAGCACTAGGAGAAAGTGAGCAGGGAAAGATAGCATCTGGGACGAGCACACACCTTCCGGTATCGCCGCTAGTGGCGCCAACGACCGTCAGCTTCTCTTGTTTTTCGCCAGGGGCTTTCCGTGCGTTCCGGCGAAGCAAGAAAAACTCGAATAAATTTCCCAGCAATTGCAAGGCGACATCCTTGAACGCAAACGTGGGGCCATGGAAAAGCTCTAGAACGTATCTCTTGTCGTCCAACTTTTTGAGAGGCGTGATATCAGGATGCCGAAAGGTCTGGTATGATTTTTGCACCAATGTGCGAAGCTCTACTTCAGATATCTCTTCTCGAGAGATATACAAAGATAGGACGGCGACGGAGAGGTCGACGAATGAATATGACTTCCATTTCGTTTTCCAATCGGAGGGCAGAGACGGAATGGTTTCGGGAATATACAGACCACCATTCGGTGCTAAACCAGTGAGAACTGTCTGTCAAGAGTCGGTTGACGTGAGGATGAACGTGGGGGAGTATTGACCTCTTCGAAGGAGAGTCTTTCGTTTCCGCCGCGAGTCGAAAAGTACTTCATGGTTGGACTCCAAAAATTTCAGAGTGACTGCAGATCAGAAAAGATGACTTGTGGAGATGACTCGTGGTGATGATGCGCTTGTTTGTAGGGCAAATAGGGGGTCTCCCAAATAGGAAATGAGTAATTGACAGCAATTCTACCGGACAGCGTCTGAGGGCGAAGCATTTTTGCGCATCTCTAGCTCCTACAGGACCCGCAAGCATAGTGGGATCATTGAGAAGAGTAGGTAGATCAGATTCATGTACGAAATCTGGACCCTCGGGATTTTTGTTGACGGCAGACTCCGCCGGAATATACCCCAGGGACGCCAGTGCTACATCTCACATTTCTTGTCCAGTTGGGCATGAAGAGGCAGTCCACGCATGAGAAGACTTGCCAGAAGCCGAGGTCAATGTGAACTTGCCACAATCTTGACAGAAACGCAACCCGAACTCATCTATCAACGGTTGGGGAAACTGGGGGATCGTAGTTTCTGGTAGTGAACCGGAAGATAGTCTAAATTACGGTCAGAATGAAGAGGAGAATAAATTTCCCCACAAAGCAAAACTCATTGATAGAATGAATGAATGTTGGCAAAAATCTGAAATAGTTGAGTTTCGAGGCATGTTCCACCAGAATTTTCATGACGGTCCCACTAAAAATTATTTCTATTCGCGATGATGTGGAAAGGAACCTAGTTGAAGTATCAGGAACAGGATATAATGAGGACACTTACCAGCAAGGGTCTCCTCAACGAACTACGGCTATAAAAAAATTCTTCCTTCAGTCAGCGCGGTCTCCCTCCAACCGCAGACCCGGCAACGAAGAGAGCGAGCCAACCTAAAACCACAGGTTTACGGCAAAACCTGGAAGCGCACAATCATATATATAGAAAAAAGGACACTTAACGAAGCCTTCAAACCTCGCACAATGGTGGCCGCATTAGCCAACTCATAGGTTGGGCCTATCTAAACGAAGTGTTTAATTTGTAACTCCTTGGCAATCCTTGGTAGGGTGGTTGAAACGACGATCCGATAAGTATTAGTTGCGTCGATATGAACCAAGCAGAACGAGACAAGAGCGATGAAAATACCAGCCAGAACCCAAGTCGCCTGGCCCTCGACGAATCTGGTTTTCAAAGGATGGGTTATAGCTGAAGGTTGATTTTGGATGGCAAGACCTACTAATTCCAGACCGAGACTTTGGGTGCGTGCTGGCGACATAATTTTGACTATACGTATAAGTAGATGATGATCCGCGATGATCAAAAATAAAATAAAACAATAAAAAACACAGAACCCGAACCAATGGTGCAGCACCTCGAGCCACTCGTTTAATAAAATGTGATTCTCCAGTTCTTGACAGACCCAAAGCTCATCGTGAACGCGAACTTGATCTGACAAACACTGGACAGTTGCATTCAACTTTTCGCTTCTGCTCGGGTCCACTAGACTGACGGCGGAGCGGACACAGTAACGATTCTGATGCCAACAGAGCGCGGCGTTTCTCGATTCGAGTGGGTCTACGTTAACGTGAAGTAGCTTGAGGTAGCTCGAGGTTGATTTTGAATCCTTACGCACTGGCGCACCCCGCGGCTACAGTGGCGTAATGAGGCGGTGCAGGTGGTACGGAAATTCATTAATGCAAGGATGACCACCGCAGAGGGATGCACGGAAAGAGTACTGACCTGTGGAAGTTGCGGTTGAAAGATGAGTCAGACCTGATTACGCTTGTTTGCAGCGCGAATAGGGTCTCCCAAATGGGAAGCAACTAAATTGAGAAGTTTGGAACGCGGGGTGATACAGGCCGACTGATAGCAATACAATAAATGTACATGGATACATAAAACTGCCAGCAGTCGAGTCCTTAACTAGTTAGCAATAAATAACCTATATCATGTTGTTTGTGCCAGTGAATTGCTGCAGATCGATAGCCTCCACGTAGACATCCAAAGAGTTGGCCAATGTGGAGTAAACTGTGTATCCGCCATGCATATATGCAGCTATAGAGGGTGGAGGTTCCTGGAACTGGTCAAAAAAATTCGACTTCGGGCATCAAATGAAGCTCACCCGATTACTTTGAACCCAATTGAAAATGTCTAGACAGTCGGCCTGCAATCTTAGCCAAATTGCGGTCAAAAAGCTCAACGCTGCTTCCGGTAGTAATATTTCATTGGGTGCTAGGTCCGAGATCGCTGTTCGAGCTTTGGACAGTACATCTGATTTCCTGTGCGAAATCTGGGTGGTGTACTGCGCATGGGCGATTTCATTTCTTGTTCCTGGACTCTGAATGAGAGAGATACTTGTATGTAGTTTTTGAACTCACCGTCAAGATCCTGAAACAGGATCGACATTTGAGAAAGATCGTTATCTAGAGTCTTGCGACAAATTGAGTTTCACTGATGATATCGCGTTTTATGAATGCTCACCAAGGGGTATCGCGACAGTTTCGCTTTTGATGACTGTCGTCCCGAACATGCAATCAGCCTGAAGGCTGTAAAGGCCACGTATGTTGCATCAGGACACGAGAGTTTGAAACTCTGCTACCAGATGAGATGAAACCTCGAAATCAAAGCCTGACGTACCCCAGAATATAAACTACAACGTCAAAGATTTAATACGAAGGAGATGAAACGAAGGAGTTGAACAGACTTTTGAACATTTTTTTGCAACAGCAAAATCTTTTGCGCAAGATCCTGCAATTCTCGTTGGCCAGTGGTGGCCCTTTGACTCGTAGCTCTCGCGATTTCTGTGTGGAAATTACACATCACAGAATTGAGATGTATAGCCTTCTCCGCTAATTGGAAAGTGAGAGCGGCTTGCTCGGCAGAAATCTGACGTGCGTAAATGTCAATAAGAACTCCAACCTGGGATCCTAGTAAAGCGATCCTTACAGTCATAAATGATTGCAAGACATGATGCTTTTCGCGATGCGACCGCGAAGACTGACCAGCAGAAGGCCGAACAGAAAGAGGTAAAATGACACCGCAAAACACTGAACCAGAGACGTTGAGTATGAGTCACACTAATTAGGGCGAGTAGTCTCTCACTTTTTATTCTTGCAGAGCAAGTTGAAGCGTTCGCACGGAGTAAGGGAACAAGCTCCATGTACTCCTAAACACGGTTAGTAAGTTTGTCCAAGAAACGCCGCTTGTAACATCCCCACCCTGCGTATCAGATTCCATCTAACGTTTGCATTCAGTACCGAAGATCGGGGTAGAACGACAACTTACTGAGGTTTAACGGGAGGCATTAATGCTTGGAGATCCACGCTGTGTAACTGAACCGCGATGGAATCGAAGCCTTGCGCTAGTTGGACCGTGGACTGAGCCAGATTTTTGCATGCGTCTTTGAGGTCGGTTTCGAGCTCATTGAGGCAGCGGACAACATCCCCGTAAGAGAGCGGCTTGCGCTTCAGCGGGTGAGTGGAGGACATGGAAATGAGTTCGGTAAGGGCGAGGAATAGCTTCAGAGTTACTATAATTTATATGTTCGGCCTTCAGTATACGGTGGTATGTGTGTTCTGGGATGCGGATGAGGTGTTGGATGGAGGAGAGTCGATGCTACATGTGGGATGGTGATTTCCTTCAAACTTTCGCAACAGGGGAACGGAGGGAAAAGTCGGGATAGTTACCAGGGTATCGTTCCCAGACACTCCTGCGTCCGGTGCTGCTGTTCCGCAACTGCCCCGGATATATGGGGAGGACGGAGTTGAAGTCCGTAGTCGAATTTGGATGCTGTATTTTATCGCAGCAGTCGCAGGAGTTCCGGAATAACCTTTGGGAGATCAATACCACGTCCGACTTCGGAAGCCACAGCAAGAATAGACATCAAACAAACTGAATGACTGTCAAAATCTGGAGTCATGAAGCATGACTCACCTGGGCCTTAATGCTGTACTGTGGACAACTTCGGCAACCATCTTGACGCCGAAAAATAGTTATGTTGACTACTCCATGAACACAACATATATAGGTCTCACTGTTTTAATCAGTTCAGACCTGGGTAGTGGAAAGAATATAAACGCGAAAACTCGGAATACCCGAATGTGGCTTTTATTTTTGCTGCCCGAATGTTCCAATGTTTGAAACCGGGCAACGGTTCGAACATACAAAATTTGGGATAGTTAGGCTAATTCGACCGACCTGAAAATTTATCAGCCACAGTCAAGTTTACGCCGAGCTGCGCACCATCGGTTGACTATCGCATTCTCTCCAAGCCGGCTGGATGGTCATATACCTTGTTTTAGAATGGCGGCAACAGCGGGTATCCCCCGACCCAGCTCATCTGTTGTGCCGTCCACAAAAGCGTCGAACTCTGTCTTGATACGGTCCATGTCCTCGTCCAAGTCCTCGGTTTTTCGTTGAATATAGACCGTTCTCATACCACTGTGCTTGTCGATCAGGAATGGAAGACTGACATCGATCCCCTACGTTCAATGACGAATGACGGAACGAACATTTTAGCTGCAGCGCGGAGGTCGTATGCATGAGCCGCGACCATGATGCAATCAGACGGGTTGAGATCGAGAAGTTCTACAGCTTTTGAATACATTTGGGGATCAGGCTTGGTGAGAAGCGCAGTGACATTGCTCAGTCAATCCAGTGGAGATCATGGGAACAACCCACCTTGGTCAGATTCAGTAATTGCGATGAAAGGAGGCTGTGGAAAGGAAGACCGGTCGATTTTACAATGTCTAACTGCAGGCGCGTAGAACCGTTGGCCAAGACAATGCTACACAGGTTTTAACCGTAATCACCGAAGCAGAGGTTGAACGGGGGCATACACGAAGTAGTTTTGCTTCAGGAGCTCAATGCCGGCTATCGCGTCGGGCCAGGCTGGGAACGTTGAGGCAGAATTCAGTCAAATGTCCTCAGTACTATAGCTCACCAGTCTGGTCGTGCCAGCTATTTACGAGGCCCTGTCTGACATTTTCACCCCAAACATCGAAATTGATACCCGCTTCGTCCAGCAGCGTATCCAGCACTCTGCGGTGAGTAATATCGATGTCCTCCGCGGGTTCACCATGTTCAAATCTCCGGTGAATCTCGCTGAAAAACCCGGAGCGCCACGAAGCAGCGAGTGAGTGGAGATCGACAGCGACAGTTGTCGGAGTTGCTGTTGCAGACTCGCGACGATGGACGTCTTCCAGTCTGTGCACGTCCCATCAAGTCAAACACCACTGCGCCCCTGGTTTTTTTATGCGAAGCAACAGCTTCCATAGCAGAGCTATAGACGCGAATGGACGTCAACTTGATTGTCGAAGGTGATAGTCGGAAGCAACCCGGGATCCCACACTGATCGCGATCATTGATGGGAGGTAAGTTTAACAGCTTCTTCTATAGTGGTACATATTCGAAACAAAACGTATTGAAAACCAACTCGTTGCATTGTCACTTGCAAATGAGGCCGAGAACTCCGGGCCCATCCGATAGCCAAAAACTCCGAGTCCATGTTGTACGCCGCGATGGCAATGCCAAGTAATATCGATTTTTCAACACTAAGTGTAAGTGAGAACTAGGATAGTGACATCGTCTCCGATTCCCATTGCCATAACGCTGGACAGTAAAAGCGC
This sequence comes from Mycena leptocephala, assembly GCA_029378395.1. NCBI lineage: Eukaryota > Fungi > Basidiomycota > Agaricomycetes > Agaricales > Mycenaceae > Mycena > Mycena leptocephala. Next base: position 8,763 of record JARJLF010002781.1, on the reverse strand, counting down.
TGCAAGGTTAGCAACCCCGTTTTGGATGCCTCGCCGAACTGTTTGAGCAACGTCTTCGCCGGTCACCAGGTCGAAAGCCCGTCGGAAGCGCAGACGATGAGCTGCTGCGGGTCGGCTCATCACGCCGGTATCCGGAGTGGCAACAAGATAGGGGGGGTGCGATAGCCATAGAAGTATGAATCGTACTGTGCATTCAAGGGAACTTTCCCCTTTTCCTGGTCGAATGAGGAGAGTACATCTATGTATTTCTTGTGTTTCCAATTATTGATACCCCGAGGGAGTTTGTAGTAGCCGTCGCCAAATCCTGGGAGACGGTGGGTCGGTGAAAGAATTTGAAAAGGAAATTACCTCGGGTGCTCATAAGTTTGCCGAACAGGCGGCCCGAGACGATGAGCATATCCTCGTTGGGATGCTCGAGTCTCAGTCGTTCTTGTTCTGACCGGGACTTTGCATTTAGGTCGATAGTTTGCTACAGCCGCAATCCGACTGAGTCCTCAGAATCTTGAATATCGCAGACGAGCGCGCGGCAGTCCCCAGCGTTGGCATAATGCACAAGCATTGCGGGTAAGTCTATGTCTAAAATGAGGGCCGTGCAACCAGATCTGAGAACCTGGGCATTCAGCCTCCAATCCTCTGATGGAGTACGGAAAGGGGCGTGGTCGTTCTGAAAAACATCAAGCATAGCTTTATCTGTCGCTTCAAAGATCCGTCTATGATCCTGAGGAGGGCTCTTGAGCAGTGCTGCGGGAAGAATACTGCTGATATGTTCCGCAGTGTCGGAGCCGCTGTGGCCTAGGCGTAGGTTGAGTTATTCACATCTCTCAACCAGATGCGAAATTTTCAGGTGCACCATCGTATACACCGAGAATCAGTCGCGCGCCGTCTGGGGATACAGTAATAGAGAAGCGGTCTTCGATGGGTCGGTCTGTCGGTTGATATTGAACCGAAGCAATTTGCACCCCAGCAACGGTTTGGATCGCCTCGTGAATCTTTCCAACGCCCATCACTCTCCGTGTTGTTCTGTAGGGTCGATTCCTTACATTGAAAAGTTAATTGGGTCAAATATTGTTGAGCTTACTGATAAAGGAGCGAGCTGTGGTGATGGCAGAAGAGAAAGAGTTGGCGCAATACACTGCAAATAAATGGGATGATCCGCTCCGCCTGCCAACACCGGTACTGATGCAACTTAACGCAACACATGCAGTGCCAGAAGTATAGCCAGCTCTATTCATAAACAGTGGACTGGCTTCTTGGAGCGTCGCGAATCTTTCATAACCCCGCTTGGCTGTCGCAGCCATCATTGCGATGCGCCCAGTTGTTTAAGGCTGCACTGGACGAGCAAAGAGAAGCAGGTACTGCGGCCGCAGTGCAATTTAAATACGGGACGACTGAATCGGATACACGGCTAAACAGTGTTGCCTTGGCGCCCGCCTCTTTCTACTTCCGCATTTCTCTCACCATTCTTAGCATTCGCACGCATTCGGCATTTCTAGGTACTCTGGTCGCCTCTGTCTTGTTTTATCGTCTTTCGCGTTCCATCCGTTGTCAAAGCACCCTGGCCCGATTTTGGCGAGGTTGAGCTAGCTTTGGGCCATCTGCCAGCACACACCGGCAAAACCCATGTCATTTTTTTTTTGGATCTTCACCACCGATACGGCTCAGTTGTCAGGACAGGTGCGGTTCATTCGCAGTGACTTCAACTTGCGCTGCGCTCAGCCCAAAGGCCCGAGTACGCAATGGTTCAGTTATCGAACTTGAGCTGATTTTGTGTTGGTAGTCTGGGATGAGAAAATCTCCGAAAAGTACATATGCTCTCATCGGCCGTCCGCGACACCGCAGTGCACCTGCGACGAAGGAGATATAGAACAAAGCCTTCAATACGTCCAGTGTGATAGCCTACGAGCCCATCCTCCGGAAAAGAGTGGAGCAACTCTTGGATGCGTTGCGAATCCGTAGTGGTTCAAACAAAAACTCGGTGGTGGATCTGGCGGAATGGTTTCCTTCTTTGCGTATGTTGAATGCACGTCATGATCCTGTACTCAACCTGTTGATTAGATATGAGTTCATGGGCGACATGGCGTGAGTAGTGTAATGTTTTCGTCGAGATGTATTTCCGATCGACGGCTTTTTCAGTTTCGGAGCCGGTTTTGAACTAATGCGCGAAGGCGACGTCAACGGGCTTGGATGATAATGAGGGCGGGCTCATTTAATACCAAGAAAAATATTTTCCGCGAGCTTGCGTTGACTTCGTTTCCTCAGGCATATACACAGCACGTCTCTCCGCTTTTCTACGGTCTACCAGGAATGGGCGGGAAAGCCCCAAAACTCAAACGATTTGTGGCTCGCTTGGCCGAAAATCGAGTGCAGCATTGCGCGAGCTAGATCTTGCCGGAAAAGATCTTTGGTAGGTTCCAGAGCAATCGATGTCGCAGATTCACATCTTGAAATCCACTCTTTCAGTTGGACGAGAACAGTTCCTCCCCGTAACCACCTCCTTTTGCCTTTGGGGAGTATACATCCAACGCATTCCTGGTGATGCCTGCTGGCTCTGATACAGTGGTTCGACCCTATTTTGTGGTTGGTATCATTAGTAAAACTGATTGGTTCAATAAACGTCAGGCCGGCTGCATTTTCTTCTATATCTTGTCCGTATTTGAATTTGGCCGGTGAGACTTATTCTATGGTTGATGAGCTTTGGTTCAAACATTTTGGTGTTGTTCAGGCTCAGGAAACAGATACACAGACGACGTCTTCCCGCGCAGTGAAACTCAAAGTGTTGCTTTGATGCGTCCAAGTTCAAGTTAGCGGCAATGCCGTTGTTGAGTCCGGTGCCTACCACGCGTGCCGACGCCCGTGACAGGTAGTAGAGGCAAGATCACCGGGATGTTGAACTTCAAGCACAGTCAATGCTAATGCTGATTGTCCCCGTAGCTTCGTTCCCGAAGGAACAGCCGTGTATGTAGCTCCCTATGCATCCACAGAGACCTTCGGTATTTCAGCCCGGATCCGGATCGCTTTTGGCCTGAACGACGGCTTCAGAACGAGCATCATCATGGCAACTCCGGGACCGCGAATCGACCGTAAATCCCTTAGTCGGCCCGTTGAGCTGCGCTGGGAAATCAGTATATAGCTCAACTCGAATTGCGCGTTGTTGTGGCAGCAGCTCGATGTGAAACTTGAACCAGGATGGGATCGGTACCGTGCGCAATGGGAATAAGCGTTGGAAGTTTTTTTTGTCTTCAAAAAGGGTGGTTTACCCGTCGTTATCGAGCCGACCCTAGTTTCATTTTCTTTGCTCTTCCAGGATCGCAAACTCGATGTCCTGGGTTGAAATATTATATCTTTTGGTTGGTACCTTGGGTTCAAATATATCTTCCGGTTAATTGCCGACTTCGCCAAATTTTATAAGGTTTATAGGTGTTTTCTTGGCACGACCGACAAGGAACTGCGGCTTCCCCTCCACTTCGACGGGAGGCGATCTGATACAAGTTGCAACCATGATTTGATCTCCGCGGGTACCTGAAGGAATTCGCGAGACCGACGACCGTTGAGTTGAGACTGTTCGTCTCAGTCTCCAGTCATCGCAACCTTAATCACCTGCCGAGACGCCCGTTATGGTTGCCTGCGGCAGAATTGGGCGATCATTGAGTGGCTGTACTGAGACGGGATCGGCAATCAATCCCATCACCTTCGAAACGCACTGCTTCGAGGACCCACAACTTCTCTGCCTCCTTTTCGTACCTGCTCTTCACTGCCAGACGAGTTTCACGACTTCAAGCTTCACGGAGGGGGGGGGGAGATTTGGAATATTGTTGGATATGCGGTGAAGGGTCAGGGTAGACTTCCCGTACATATCCGATCGCGGATCCTAGCGGTGAAGGAAATTTCGATTTTTAGCAAGTCCCAAGTGCGTGGCCTGCGGCCGGGGGTTGCTAATACATTGGACGCCGAATGTACCGTCTGAAATATTTCCAATTCATGACTGGCGGGGCAGATGACGTCGATGTCCGATATCTGTAAACGCCACTGGCGCCGTGTGGCCTCAAGCCCTGACTGATGTCAGATCCTGTTGAGTGCGGTCCCATATAGAACAACGGACGATATTTTGCCTGGCCGTACCAAGGCCGTACAAGTATCACACGAGCCATCTGATGCCGCGTCGTTAAGAGGCGTCCAAGGAAATTTAAAAGTGGCGGGACTGGCGCGACGCAAAGTGCGTTGAACCTCGTTAGACGATGTCAAGGTCGAATTATATTTCCGTGGTCCGGTACGCTCTAACCCCCTTTTATATCACTTTCAGTGCGTACCTTTAGGCGCGCGAGGAGCCTTGAGGAGAGGCGAGACGTCGGCTAGGTTAATTAGCGCTCAAAAAGGCCGATTGGGTGGACGGAGGGTCAAGGCGTGTTGGAAGTAGATACGAAATATTTTATTCGTATCACCGGAGTTATACTTTTTTTGGGTGGAACGCCGCCAACAATTTGGCTGTGTGGGTCTGACGCCGATACTTTTTGATGGAATGATGAACGTTGCTTAGCCTTTCTTTCCGTTTTGCTTCCCGACACGGTGTTCCTACTTTCTTTCTTGTCTTTACCCCGTACTTGCGCCTGGGTCCCCGTGTCGCGCGCCGGGATGTTGGCCTCGCTCATCAGCTATCGACCAAACCGCAAAAAAGTATCGAGCAAGTCTCCGTTTTCGCTGAAACGACCGGATCCTTCGTCTCCGCACCCGTACTCGGCCACGGTATTCGATATCGGCGAGTCCTCCTACGAGGAAGTCGATCCAGACGCGGCCTCGTCATCCCGTATCCATGACTCTTCGCTCAAGCTGCCGACGGGAGACCCCGTCCATTCCCCACGAGTCGACATAGATATCGACTTGACTCCAGCGGACTGGTTTCCCTCTCACTTTCTCAAAACCGACTCTATTGCGGGACCAAGCAGTCTTACAGGCGCCGCGAGTGCGATTGCGGCGAGCGCGACGGCCAGCAAGTCTGCGGATACGCTCCAGACAGACGCTGCCAGCGATGAGGAGGAGGAAGATGATGCTTCAACGACATCCGAAGATGTCGTCTCCAACCTTGAGGCAATGGATGTACGCGTTGATTTGCTTCCGTTCAATGCACATATCTCACGCGCTGCGCAGGCGTCTCATTTCGTGAATCTACCAGAGTCGGACGGGCTGGTGCCACAATCAACAGTGTGTTCCAATCCTTCGACTGTCATACTATTTATTGACCTGATGAACTCAGCCTTTCCCTCGGAAAGCCGTTCCATCGCCCATCAAAATCCCGAACGCTTCGCTGCACGGCCCGAGAGTGCAGCTTGTGCGCTCCTCCGCGAGCCAATCCCGCCCCGAGTCTATGTTCTCCTTCGACGGCGCGTCCGCTGTGTCTGGGACCACCCTCGCCCGCGCACTGATCGGCGATTCTTTCGTCCTGTCTAACGACCGGTCGTCGAAATATAGAAGTGGGACATCAGTGTTAACTCGCTCGGATTCCGCCACACTCCCTCGCGGCGAACACCCTTTTTCCCCGGCATGGAGCATCAGAAAGAGCGGGGCCTTCACCCCCGTCGACAATATGGGTGTGCCCATCCCGCCTGTCCCTCAAATGCCGGAGGAGCTGCGCCGCGCCATCGCGGAATCTCGGGATAGGTTGAGGGTGGACGATGAGAAAAGAAGTCGCAGACGTAGTGGGTCGGATGCAGAGACCCCCATAACACCGTTGGTGCGTACAAACAGCGGATCAAGGATTCGCGGCGAAGAGTCCTACCGTGAAAGACGGGTGTCGCGCATCTCTGAGGCTTTGACGCCAACTTCGACGGCACCCGTCACACCCGACGCGGCCAGCGTCCCTGACAGCGCTGGAACCACCGATCCGTCCCGGATACCTCCAATTTCAACCACGGTGTCTCTCCGACGTCGTTCCCCACGTCCCCGGCGAGTCGGCGACGTCTGCTTCCGACGCGCGATCATCGCGAGACATCGACAATGTCTGGACTATTACAACTTCGAACCCAGCCCTGGTTTTGCGGGGGGTGCTAACAGCGCGTTCGACCTCCCAGTCCGGATGCGGCTGCCGATCCGAACCGCTTCCAGCCTGCCTTTTCGCCGATCACGGAAGAGTCCGCCTCCCAGCTCTCCCCCAATTCGTTTAGATCCCGACGGACGAATGGGAAGCTGTCGCTGGCGTCGACGCCGTCGCCATCTACCGGAGGTGGTAAGTCAACCTGATTTGGTCGGAAACTCCCATATTTAATGTTTGCTTGCAGGACGAGTTGAATGGAGGCCAACGGAAATTCGGAGCCTCCCGCCGCACCCCCTCCTTCCGATCGGCGGCCGCGACCGTCCGCGCTCCACAACTGTACGATCCACCTACTTGCTGCATTTGTCACACTAACCTTCGCAATATAGCTCTCCCCTTCCCCCATTATCATCCCTCCACCTCCGCTGATAGCTACGGCTACAAACCATTCCTACTCCTCATTACCCACGCTCCCTTCACCGGATGATGATGCGCTGCAACCTCCCTCCCGCAGCATCTTCAACCGCCAACGGTCTGGGAGTGCGCCCAGCCCTATTCAGGTCGTTCGCGACTCGCACGACATAACGGCTTATAACATCACCGTTACCCCGCGCTTCAGCACGTCGTCGAATGGCTTGACGCCCGGGACGGCTGATAGCGACAACGTCTTGGTGCAGCAGCAGCAGACGTTCCCGGAGACGCCGAGCGCCTTCAGCCCAACTTTTTCGCCCGGAACGGGCGAGGGGTCGGATCGCAATTCAATGATGCCGCCCCCGCTGGCCTCCGGCTCACGGCCGGGGTACACCAGCCTCGCGCAGCAGATGCTGCTGACGCGCGCGGCGACCACCGTGCGCGGCGCACGGCACTCGCGACAGGCGAGCATGACGCGCGCCCGGAATCGCAGCACGGCGATTTTCCCCTCGGCGCAGACCGCCAACATGTTGAAAGAGGCACTGCAAGAAAATGGCGCAACGTCGCCCGACGACGAGTTTCCGCCCGCCAAACCTACACTGGTTGAGGAACAGGAGGACGAAAATGCCGACGAGTCCACTCCCCGCGCAGATGATCAACACGAAGCAGCTTTCTCCCCCAGGATGGCTCTGAAGACACAGCGTCGATCTACACTGCCTCTGTTAAATCATTTCCGTCTTCACATGACAAGTCACTTCATCGACTTTCCAAGTCCGAGGACAGCCATTGGCATTCACTGGAGGGCGTAACGCAGGATTACCACCATAAGCCCTTGCCTGCGATGCCAAATTCACCGATCTCTCCAGACGAGTCGAAAGCAGCGGTAATTCCTCCTGAGCCCGTTGTAGAAGTTACGCCGTCGCTTAAATCGGCATCGTCTTCGTCGCTTCCGCGACCGTCCGGTCCATCGCCGTCACCATCCCAGCAGCCTCTATCGCGGCGCTCTTCGTACAAATCCACTCCTTCGCCTGCGCCTCCCGAACGTACCGAAGAAGCGGCCGTCGTTTCTGCTGCTCCCCCCACCTCTCCTTCCCCCCCGGTGATCAACGAACCCGCATCTCCAGACGTCGCCCCACGGCATCCCAATCGTCCGCCCCTGATGCTCTCTCCGCCACCAACAGTGGAACCATCGCCCGGGTCGCCACACATCGTTCCCGTAGTCACCCCCGCGCGCGGCCCCGACAGTCCGCCCCATTCGTCGTTTGGCTCGCCTCCGCCGTATTACACGGTCATGTACGAGCGGGACAACGGCCGAGACGAGCGCAGCATGACGACGCCGAGCACCGGTGGGTCCGGGCCGTATGCTGATCATTTCTCGCCCACTACTCCGTCGCTCCCGTTGCGCGACCAGCGCTCGCTGTCGATTCAATCCATCGTGCCAGTAACACCCGGCGGTGGGCGCCGTACCCGGCCGCGGCCGCCGCTTCCGGTGGGACCCCGCAGACCGAGCACGGGACGACGAGTGTGGCGCCGTCGGGATCGGGACGGAACCGCAATGGCTCGGTGTCCTCGATTACGAGCCAGTTGCCGAGTGGGAGAAGGTTTGCTTCGTCGTCGCCCCGGTTCCAGACGCCTCCGCTGAAGTGGCGTGGGTACACCATGGATGCGGCGAAGTGGACCTTCTCGTCGTCTCAGTTGCAGGGTATTGTCTCCAGGGCTATTAGGCAGTCTGCAGAGGCGTCGTCTATACGGCTTCTTCGGTTGGAGACGGTGGATACGGATATCCCGGATGAACTGCATCGGCTGGAGATGCAGCGGACGGATGTGAAGACCCGGTACAAGATGCTGACGCGGCGGCGGGCTACTCTGTACGCGCAGCTGACTGGTCTTCTCGATGGGACTGAGCAGGAGGACTCGACCTTTGCGCTACGCGTCCTGGAAAACGTCAAGGAGATTTCTACAGAGCTGGATCGGCTTGCGGAGGATCTGCACTCCGCGGATGAGCAGATTGCGCAGTTGTGCTCGTTGCGCGACGTGCACTCGGCCAGTGCACTTGCGATGGCGCTCCGGAAATTGAACGCCAGCTTCTTGAAACAGATCGCGGAAGCCGACTCGTTGCGCAGCCAGGTGGAGACGCTGCAAGCTGAGAGAGACGAAGCGTGGTCTCAGGCTGTCGATGTTGCGAATGAATACGATGACCTCAATGAGCGGATGGAGACCGTTTCGCCGGGGCCGAGTAGCTACAACAAGCGGTCTAGTCGGGTGCTCGCGGTTAAGAAGTCGAGCATCCGCGTTTCCAAGGCTGGACTTCGTTCGTCGAGTCGCCGCTC
>JARJLF010002780.1:0-29074 GCA_029378395.1 Mycena leptocephala | reverse complement strand
CCGCAAAGTTGGAAAAATACGAGAATACCTACGGGGATCTCTCGACGCTTCCTCCGGATGTGGCGCAACTGGCAGAGAAGATTCGGGTGCAGGAGGAGGAGATCAAGCGGCTTCGGTTGATGGACGCTCAGCACGTTAAGGTACGTGCTTGTCGATGGGCACTCTCGGACATACTAACTGGCGACCAGGAGAAGGCCCCCGTATACAGCGAGTTAGACCAACTGTCCGCTGCGTGGGAGGCTCTCGATCGCCAAGTGAAGAGCAAAGTTTTTGAGCTCAAAGACATGGAGGATCGTGTTGCCAAGAGCGGTCTCGATGTGCGTCATTGACGCTCCTATTTCGTCGTGTAATTAATCGTTTCACAGAAAGCGAAATCGGAGAACAAGTTTTTTGCTGCGATGCGCGATAAAGAGGCGATTGAGAACGAGCGCAAGAGTCTGTCGCGGAAGGAGGAGAGGCAGGGGAAGATCATCGAGCGCCTCGTGGAGACTGAGAAAAATCTGTCTACGCAAGTGGTGAGTAGCTTCGTTTATTCAACATGAAGAAGACATCGAGAATCAACTTGCGCACAGATCAACTTGGAGAAGGACCTTGGTCTTGTGCGCAACCAGTATGAAACACGCTCCATGGAACTCTCCGGTTTAAGAAGGGAGTTACGGGAACTGAAAGTACAGCAAGAGGCCGAAGCTAATAGACTAACAAATGTGCGCTGTCGTCTGCATTTCCTTCATTTCATAACTCATATATGCATAGTGCAAGAATTACGTAGTCGAAAAAGAGAAAGAGTTGGCGGACAAGAAGGTCGAACTGCAGAAAATGACCGATGAGTTGGCGTTGGCGAAGCGACAGATGGAGAGACAGGCGGCACAGTTGCAGGAGAGGGCTGCTGGATCTGGCTCCTCGAGAGAGGCGGAGTTGGAGAACGAGCTCAAGCTGACTATGGTACGTGACTGGTTCCTCTTTTACATGATATCCTAGATGACGGTTAATGACTCAGAATGTGCTCAAATGCACTGCATGCAAAGGCGCCGAGTTCCGAAATACTGTTCTGACGAAGTGTTACCACAGTCAGTTCCCACGTTTTGTCGCGTTGACCACGCTAATGCATACTATGGCTATACCAGCATTCTGCAAACCTTGTATAGACGCCCGACTTTCAACACGGCAACGGAAATGCCCAGCATGTAATATACCATTTGGGACTGAAAACGTCCAGACAATTTACCTGCAATAACACAAACTATCTGGTTTTTGGCGGCTCTTAACGTTATACGATCCCAGAGTTCGCTGTCGATAGCAGCCTTACTTCTGATGTATTATTTTACTTATTGGCGCTCGAGTAGATGCAATGTGAAATTCGTTTTCTTGTGCGATAATTGCAAAGGGACGAAAAGCGACGAAATTACCGCTTGACCCAAGTGTACTGCAGAATAACGAGTTGGACAACTGATTCCGGCAAAAAAGGCGAAAACACTGACCCCCTTTCTCGCTTTGGCCCTGCCAGGCTTCTTCCGTTCCACCATACGAGGATCGCGACGCAGTGATTTCGCTGCAAAGTCAATTCAGTTCTGAACGAGTTGCAGAGAACAGGGGGTATACTTCTCCGTAGCAGGTCGGCCAAGTCTGGATTGTGGACCAGAAGACCTTTCGAGATACCGTGCGCCAGCGCGCCCGATTGGCCCGTACTGCCCCCACCGCGGACCAACGAGAAGACGTTGTATGCGCCGAGGAGGCCGGCAAGTTTGAGGGGACGAACGACGCGTTCGCGGTCGGCCGTGACAGCGAAGTACTCGCCAAGGGGAATGTTGTTAATGAGGATGGAGCTTTTGGGAACCAGCTGGGGCTCGTGGAACTTGTCGGGCTGAGAAGTCAGGAGCGCCGCCGCCTGATCAAGGGTAGAGATTTTTTCCAGATCGACGACCTCCATCTCCTCTCGCGGCCGTGGAACTGGCACCATCCACACACGCGCAGTGCTGGTTTTCCGCTTCCCGTACGTATAGGAGCGGCCCAGGTGGTCCGTAAACAGCCTCTTTCGCCGCCCGCGCGTCAGGTTGGCTTCCTTCGACGAACTCTCGAAGATGTTCAACAGATTGCGCGTGCGGGCGGCGAGCTCGTCGCAGCCGGCCGCCGTGGCAATACGGTAGTATTCGTTCAGCTGCCCGAGAAGACGAGTCATCATGCGATAACGCGAACTGCTCATCTGCACATTGAGGTCGGCACCCATTTCTTTCTGCGTTTTCCATATCGCGGGGCGAGCAGGTAAAGCCGCCCGGGCAAATTCGGGGAGGGGTAGGAGTTGGAGCATTTTTAGAGCAGAGCGCGTATGTGCGACGGCGCTCTCTACGTGAGCCAACTGATCGTAAAAGGCGGCGCGCCCAGAGTAGAAGCTGGGGGATGTTGGCGGCTTTTTCTCTGGTTTCTCTGGTTTCTTCGTCTTGTCGTCGTCTTTCGGCAACTGGACGGGCTCGTCGGAATTCTTGCTGGGGAGGAAGTCGCTAGCCTCATCGTCGCTTTCGTCTGGCAGAAAGTCAAGATCCTCCTCCTCGGGCCATGGCCTCATCGGAACAGCACTAGGTGGCCTTTGCTGAGAAGGGGGAACAAACGGGGGCCGAGTAGCCAATGCGCGTCGTGGTGGACGCAAGACATGTCGCCGCAAAGGTGCAACGCCAGCCCGGAGCAGGCATTGCATCTGGTGCTGAAAAATTCGATAGTAGCACGTGCACGCGATTCGACTTTCCGTTTATGGTCAACGGATCAATAGAGTAGAATAAAACCCAATAAAACCACAAGTCACATACTGCATTATACAGGGCGTTAAGTTATAAACAAAAAACGAATGTGATCACGGTTACAAGACGTAGATAAAATCCTCGTTCACCAAGTCAGAAAGGTCATCAAATGACTGCAGATTCTCCGCTTCCTGGCCATCGCCATCTACCGGCGCAGTGGCATTGTCAGCACGACGTCTGCCTTCGCGAACCGTCTCCAGCGACGTATCAATGATATTGGCCGGCTTCCCGAGGGCGACGCGTCGATCAGCATGTCGCTTGTTGAGGAATGTAAGATAGCCAGCAGTGACACTGGCCTAGAATTAGAACGAAACCGGGATTCGATTCGGTCTGCTTACAGTGTAAGAACGGAGAGAAGGATCCAGCATATGAGACTGCGTGGTACGATCAGCTACCAGTCAAAGAACGGGCCGTAAACTTACTCGCAAATCAAACCAGGCTTGTAATATGGTTTGTCCTGAGTTTTGTATACGAGCGGTCCCAGGATCTGTAGCGACTGTGAGCCGCCAGTGAGGACAGACTGAGTGAAGCACATACGTTTCCGGCACACTGCGCGACAAATACTATACCCGTGGTGCACGTCTTCTTAGTATGTCCAGCAGTATTTTGTGAGCTCCAGGTGTAGAGCATCGGTTCTGTATGAAAGAATTCAGAACAGTCCCGACGGTGTGATGGATTTCACTCACGCAAGGCCGTGAAGAAAGACAGCACATAGTAGCATGTCAATAACTCGGCCCTCAGTGCCGGACCACGACCCAAGGTATAGAGCGCGGCAGCACCCGCAATTGGGGGAAGGGAGGCAATGAAGATTACAGGCCATTTAAGTTTGATCTTGGTGGAAATGGTTGCGGCAGTGATCGTGATGATTACTTGGAAAGCAGAGAATGGAATGTTGAATAAAATGCTGTAGCGTTTAATCAGAATCGCAGACAGGAAGATACGAAAGAACGGACGTGTCAAATTGATTGAAACCGAATCCCTCTTATATTTGGTATATTAATATTTGAACCAGATACGATCTTCGATAGAAAAACGTACGAATGATTAGAGGTCCGAATGCACCAATGCCGCCACTGGGTACCTGAAAGGCAGGATGTGTGAACAGATCATCACGGTAGGATTAGAGGTGCTTACAGCGCACAGGAAAAGTAGCGCAAACCAGAGGTAGGTCTTAAGATCCAAAAAAACTTCGGCCACCTTGATCCCGAACATTAGACATCGAGTCAAGAATACGCAGATGGAGGAATATACCTGGTCCCATTTCCACACTTTGGTTTCAGTTCCCTGATTGTTGGCCCGTAGACGTTCAAAGGCAATGATTTTCTCGTCGTGGTTGAGGAAACGGGCTTTGGCGGGTGAATCCGGCAACACAAAGCTGTATACATCCGTTAAATACTGTAATGAGAACCAAAAGTTCACGTACTATACGACCGGCGAGCAGACGACTGTTAATAGACCAATGAATAGAAAAATGACCTATAAGCACAATCCGTTAGTCACGTATAGAAACAGAAAATTAGCTGACTTGGTAGGACTTGAGGTGGCCGTGGATATGACCAAGACCGTAAGTTAGTAGCGATCCAAACTGAAAGTAAGTAGTAGATATTCAACTTTAATGAAGTCCAGCCAATGCAGATGAAATTGACTGACCATTCCCGTGACTCCATTCATCGCAAACCAGAATGCCAAACGCATAGTTTGCTCCCGACGCCGCCACCACTAAAAAAAGGTCTAGGGTCAGACGACCATTCAACCAAAACGCGAGAGTTCGACCATTTGTGTGATGGTAATGAAGCAGGGAGCAGTTGGTAAAGGAATAAGCACCGATTCTGAGAGACGAAGACAGTGCTAACCAACAGTAGCTTCGAACAGACCCAGGAAAAAGCGCGCGGTGATTAAGCCCTTGAAATCATGCGCGGCAGCGGTTGATGCCACAACGACACCCCACATCAGGACGTGGAAAAATACTCGGGACGAAATCAGCTACGTTGGAAACAGCGCGGCCGACATGGGACTCACAATATTTGGAAAGCGGGAGTCTGACAAGGAAATAGGAAGACATTGGCTGCCATATCAGCTGAGCAACATAGACAATACTGCTCAGCCAACTATATTGCGTGCCCACAAGATCTGTTAAAAAAATAAGCAAGGCACTTCTCTTGGAGAAACCAGAAACCGACGTGTCTCTGTTACTATCCCGAAAACAGAGGTATAAGACAGAGAGGACCTGGGATGCATTTATAAATATAGAACAGCCTGAAGCTAGACAACTCACTTGTCCAATTGCTGAAGGAAATAAACCAAGCTGAAGAACGTAAACTAAGCTGAAAGAAATGGTCCAACAAAACCTACAGGATGACCGGAAGAATCCACTTGTCGATTTTGCGCAAGATGGCGGCATTTTCCTCTTCCGTTACCTCGCGGGGGGGCGCCCCGTCGCCCAAGATTTCCAACGCAGCGTCACCGAACTTGACTGGGTGTGGGGGAGGTGGCGAAATTATCCCAGAACTGAAAGTCTTCTCATAATGTTCGTCTTCCATCTTGTTAATGCTGAAAGGTGCGGCTGGGGTGGAACCCGCCGTGGTCCAGTGGGCGTACTTTGGACGTTCAGGTACACAAGTAAATGATCATTGCCCACCAATATATAACCCTAAACGGTTGTTCAACAGTTGTGGGCGGGATTTCACCAAGATTTCACACGAAGAACCGGTCCGGCTTCACAACCACCTGATTCGTACGCGGGCTCCCGAGCGGGAGCTAGCGCTGCTAGGCAATGGAATCCTCTGAATGAATTGAGTCTGGAGCATTTTTACGTGGGGTGGGATGAGGGGAATTTCAGATATAAGCGCCTGGTGGGGATATCTACCCGGGATTACCCCAGATCGACGAGCAAAAGCCCCGCCCGTCCGCGGGCCGCTCAAATGGTTCGTGCACGGGATCGTTTCTCGATCTGATTCATCTCAGCCCTCTCCGACCAATTCAATTCGTGCAATGAGCTCCCTCTACGCGGCGCCCGATACGGGGTGGAGGGTGGGATGGCTGTCCCTTTCCGCGCCTCATCGCGAGGCAGGACGTGTCGACGCGCCTTGAAGCTTGAAGCTTGAAGGCGAATTGAAGACTCTTCGGATGAATTTCACATTTGTTTCAAACTAATAATTATATAAGGCCCCCTCAGGCTGCGAACGGTCTCTTTCTTCTCCTTCCTGCGACATGCCAGCACCCCTTCGGCAACAACTGGACGCGGTACTGGACGACGCTCGCGACCAGTTCTCCACCGACGATGCTGACCGCTCCGCCATCCTATCCGCGCTAGAGGGCGATGCTGACGGACGCAGGCTTATGGAGGTCCTGACCCGATTGCAGGCCACGCCGGAGGTAATTGGGCGGATTATGTTGATGTGGCTCGCCCACCAAGGTGCGTGTAGTGATGTCCAGGCTGTTGTAGCCAACCTAACACTCGGTTGAGACGACACCACCCTATCAATCCATTTGAACAAACTGACAATATAACGTATGGCCTTCCAACTCGCTCCTCAATTTTTGTGCCGCTAGCGCCTTCACCGGCTAGTCATGAAGAGTCGGGCACAGACGAGGAGTAGGCTTCAGACGAGGAATAGGGGATGCCGGCCTTTTTTTTTCTTTGGTTTCATGAACATTACTACACAACGGTACACACACTACTGGGATAAATGGTACATCCTATTCTACCCTATCCTTCCTATAGTCCTAGGACGCCTCATCGCGAAGCAGGACTTCAGATATATTTGGTACTCGGTCCGCCCAAATCCGCGGGCCGTAAGATGCCATCCAAATACACCGAAATTTGACGCGCTTCTGTACTATCTGAATCTTGAACCCA
The DNA here is from genome assembly GCA_029378395.1 of Mycena leptocephala. Lineage (NCBI taxonomy): Eukaryota > Fungi > Basidiomycota > Agaricomycetes > Agaricales > Mycenaceae > Mycena > Mycena leptocephala. The sequence continues at coordinate 22,426 of JARJLF010002780.1, read as the reverse complement.
TACTTTGCACATAATGGCCTCCGCAGCGAAACCACTCGGGGGGCGTGTCGCGATCGTAGGGACGGGAAGTCGTGCGGCCATGTTCGTGCGCGGGATCGTAGCCCGCCCATCGAGCTCGGTCGTAGCCCTCTGCGAGCCCAATTCAATTCGTGCAGCATACTACAATGATCTCCTGAAGTCCCTCGGAGCGCCTACGGTCCCAGTCTATCAGCCTGACGACTTCAAAGCCATGCTGGAGAAAGAAAAGGTCGAAATGGTCGTGGTCACCTGCATTGACGCGTTGCACGACCTTTACATTGTTCCAGCGTTGGAGGCTGGAGGTAAGCCAGATAACGGATGACAATAGAGAAGACTAACGAGTATTCTCAAGTGCGAGTCCTCACCGAAAAACCAATGACGACCGACGTCGACAAGTGCCGACGCATTTTGGAAACAGTTCAACGGACCGGCCAACATATTACTGTTACCTTCAACTATCGGTGAGTGGCTACGCTGCATGTTGGGTTGACCTAACCCCTCATTTCGTCGTCAGCTATAACCCAGTTCACGAACTCGTGAAGCGGACCATCGCCGAGGGCAAAATCGGTAAAGGTAAGTCGTCTAAACCTCACTCCATTCTCTTTGTTCACCCAAAGAACAGTTATCTCCGTCCACTTTGAGTGGCTATTGGACACCGTCCACGGCGCGGATTATTTCCGTCGCTGGCACCGTCAGAAGACCAACTCTGGCGGTCTGATGGTACACAAAGCTGGACACCATTTTGATCTCGTGAACTGGTGGATCGCCGCGGAGCCAGAAACAGTCGCCGGGTTCGGGAAGTTGGCTTTCTATGGGGATCAGGCAGGGAAGGAGCATGGTTGGGCGAGAGACTACGAGCGCGCGCGAGGAAGCGAGCAGGCCAAGACCGATCCCTTCGCAATTCATTTGGAGACAGACCCGGCACTGAAGGCCATATATGCTGATGCGGAGGGCGAGGACGGCTACCATCGGGACCAGAACGTGGGTGAAAATTGGCCGATGAAATACATCTCTAATGTTCCCTAAGGTTTTCGCTCCTGGAATTGGTATCGAGGACGATATGAGCGTCATGGTGAGTCTTTCTCCAGGTAGACACTTAGAACAGGATCTTACTTGGACAAAGGTGCGCTACAACTCGGGCGCAACCATGACATATCACTTGGTATTTCAGTTAATCTGGGATTTTCTTTTACTTGTGAACCAATATGTTTGCAGACCGCCTACTCTCCATGGGAGGGTTATCATGTCATGTTCAACGGTTCGCTTGGTCGGCTTGAGCTCAACGTTGTTGAGTCGCAGTACCGCCTGCCAGCCAACGACGAAGGGATGGAGGGTTGATCCACGCAACGCTGCACTTCCGAACCCAGGCGACGCAACGGTAACTCTGCACAAGCTTTGGCAAAAGCCAGAGGTGCTCCCAGTGAAGTACGAACATGCTGGACACGGAGGAGGGGATGCGAGAATGTTGAGCGTATTATTTGGGCCGGAACCTGGGAAAGAAGCAGAGACGGGGATGCATCGAAACAGGGGGCGAACGAGAGAGATGGAGCCATGGCTCTGGCAGTGGGTCTCTTGGCGAATGAGAGCTTCAAGACGGGCAAGTTCGTGGATGTCAAAAGCTTGAATCTACCCTTGTAGTCCCTTGTAGTTGGATTCCATCGCAATTCGAATACTTTCCTTCTCATTTCTGCTGGAGCACGGGTTTGAACGTCACGCGAACACAGACTCGGAGAAGTGGAAGTTCAGGTTAAGTTGATGTAGATCAAATTATTGACGGCTTGCTGTCTACCACCATGGCCTCGACTGAGCATAACTTCAACTTTTCGGCGCCTTGGCCACATGGAAAGAAATAAATCTCTCTGAGCTTCAGAAAACACTCGATGCACAAGGCATACAGCTCGTCGACAACCAGAAGGAAAGCGTAGTCGGCCGGAAAGCTTTGGCCGACAAGACGAAAGGTAGATGCCATTTCGCCATGGAAGGGCTGGTTTAATCCCTTCCATAGAGTTCAAGAAGCTTCCCGTTAGCGAGCAACCCCCAGAATTCAAGGGTCTTTTGAAAGGTACGCGTGTCCAATACATATTTCTTACATTTGCTGACAATGTAAAATACACGCGTCTCAGCCTACCAGACGGAGATTGACAGCCTCACAAAACGCTCCAAAGCCTCCGAAAATGCTTTCCTCGATGTGTACAAAGTATTGGCAGAAGCTCCCGACCCATATCCACTGCTGGAGGCTGCGGTTGTACGATAGCCCTTCCCGCAGTCCATCCATTCGCTAAGCACTCGCAGGATCAAACGGTCAAGGTGGCGGAAGCCCGTGACCTCGAAGCAGAGTTGAAGCGCCTCCGCGAGGAAAATATTGATCTCCGAAAACGCGTCAATGACTTTTCTGTCGTTGAAACCGCAAAGAAGAAGGCCGAGACCAAGGTGGAGCAATTGGAGCTGAAGGTGCGCGGAACCATGTTCCCTCTCTGTTTCCGCCCGTTTATTTATTGGGTAGATGGAAGAAATGATACTGGAGAAGGTGGCTCAGAAGGAGAACGAACTCAATGCTACCTACGATGAGAAAATGAGAAACTATGAGGAGCGGTCCGTGACACTTGCGCATCTTCTTTTACTCGAATTCTTAATGATTCCACAAGGGAGCAAGACTTGCAGCGGCAAGTCTCTTTGACCAAGAACCAACTCCGCGACTTGCGCATGTCCAACGACTCTAACCAGGCCAAACTTATCGATCATGGCCAGCGACAAGGTGCGCACGACTTGAGTGAGAGCTAATTCAGTCGCTGATTTCTACTCCATACATTTAGATCAAGAAGTAGTCGCAAAACTGGCGGAAGTTGACATGATTGTGGCCGACCTAGAGCGCGCCAATAGCCGGGTGGTCACTGTTGAGCGCCGGAATGTGCAACCTTTCGTTGTTGGTCTCTGTCTCTGCTCTAATTCCAAGCCCAGGAAATTCTACGTGCGGAAATCGAGGCCATGCGTACAGGGTCCGAGAATTCTGATCGGTAACTTCAATTCAGAGATTTCCTTCGGCAGTTTCTCATTTTCCAACAGGGTAAAGTCTCTCGAGTCACAAATTGCGGACTTGGAAGTGGAATCGGAACGCCTGTCTCGTGTTCTAGAGGCACAGAAGCAAGCGGCGTCGGACGCAGAGCTAACTGGACAGAAAAAGATGGAAGAACTCTCGCGAGACATCCAAACAAGGGTATGGATTTTTGAGGAAGTAGCCCGCTCTACTGACATGGCTTTCCATTTCCCCCTTCTACAGTCTATGGAGATAGATCAGCTCAAACAAAGGTTAAAACAGTACGGAGATTACGATGAGATTAAGCGAGAATTGGAGATTATGAAGGTTTCTCTCAGAATTCCGCGACATAAGTTGAATCAACTAACCATCTCGCAGTACGTCGAGTTTGCCGGGCTCGATGAAGACGCGGACGAAGACGGTGATCATGGGGATGAGTCTGGATTGCAACTGCCCAATCCAAATGCACAGAAGGCGAACGCTCATCGTGGAAAGACTCTTGAGGCTCTTTTGGCTACAAAGAACAAGAGAATCCTCGAAGAGCTGACCAAGTTCCGGGTTGGTACAATCCTGTTGTTTTGACTGCTCACTAATTCGGGATAAAGATTCTCCACACAGATCTGGAAGCTTCGTTGCAAACGGCGGAGGAACGACTTGCTACCACAAGTACTGAATTAGAGAAGCAAAAAATACTCAATGAGAAGCTGGAAACTGATCTCGTGTCGATGAACTCGCATAAATCAAACGGAGATCTCCCTCCATCTGAGGGCGATTCAACCGATGTCTTAGCAGGGCTAGATCTTGGCCGAAAGACGGCATGTTCTTCCATACAGGTTTGTGCTTTTCTTACCACCTCTATTACAGGAACAACCCGTTCGATCGTCCCCGATACCCTTCGCATCGTCGGCAGATACCACAATTCTTCCCATTGTAACGAGCCAACGAGACAGGTTCCGGCAACGTAACGCAGAATTGGAAGAGGTACGAATACCAGTCTTTTTTTGTAATTGTAGGGTCCTTGATGAAGCCCCCGCTTTAGGAATTACGCAAGCAGTTCCAGATCATCTCGGAGCTCCGTACAGAGATCAAAAATCTGCAGTCTGATAACCTCAAACTGTATGAGAAAGTGCGGTACATGCAGAGCTACAGAGAGGAGGCGGGTTCGCGCCCGGTAACCTCGCAGCTCGATCCGTTACCTGCACCGGCCGGCTCGTCGCGGCCGGATGACATGAGCAAATACCGGACCAGGTACGAGGAGGCGATGAATCCCTTCGAAGCGTTCCGTGGAAGGGTAAGTCCGCGTCTTGGGCGATACTACTTCCTTTTCTCATCAACGACTTCCAGGAAGCCACCCGGGCATACCAGAACCTCAATCACATCGAACGCGGCGTTCTGGTGCTCACGAAGGGCATCCTGGGAAACCGGCGCACGCGTGCGTTCTTTATCGTCTACGCGCTCGCGCTGCATCTGCTCGTCATGTTCACGACGTATGAATGCACAACGTCGTCCGGTCGGCAGTTTGAAAAGCAGCCTGGGCCGCGTCAGTGAGCACATAGATAGGTATGTAGAGATGGATGTATTATTATTGTGATACAGTGGGTGGGACATGCGATGTATATATTACAATATGAGGTATAAGAATGAGGATGAAAGTCCCTAGCCGCGGGGTGCCGGCTTTGAAGTCTTGGTTCGGTGGAATGCAATAGCGCGGTTGGCCGCGTCGAGTACTGGTTTCATAGCCTGGTTTACTCTCAGTATCTGTTCTTCACGAAAGTAAAAACAGGTGAAAAAACCTACGATTTCTATTCGAGCAGGGTCGACGTTATGTTGGGGACCCATGTACACGAGCGCATCAACCTTTTCTTGTGTTTTAGAGAGATATCCAATCATTTTAGCAGCCTTTGCTGTTCTTTGTGCAGGGGTAGCAACTGCTACGACTTGCACCTCTGCCGCAGGGGGGTACATTGAAGACCAAAACTGCCGCAAAAATTCGTTGGTGGCGGTTTGACAGATCGTCATCTGGCGGAACAAAGCATCGGGGATATCGTCTGCATCGCAAAAAATGAGTCATGATACAGGCATAAGGAGAGACTGACTTTTCCGTGACTTGACATCTAAACGTGCTGCAACATTTTTCGTCATGGAAACAAGTGCGGTATCGCCTGCTTTTCGCTCTATTTGAAGCTGTCGAAGATGAGTAAAAATCCATCGCACAAGACATAAACCTACTTGAGTAAGATTCGTCTGCCAATTTTCCATGTTCACTTTTGCTTGACGTATTAGAGTTTTGATGTCCACAGGCTGTTCAATTGTCAGCGAAGAATATATATGCAGTATTGCGCCTACTTTGCGAGAAGTTTCGGGGGCGGAGTTCGATATTCCGCCCTCGAAGTACCGCTGCCGATCCTGCATTTCCAGGACGATCCCAGTCGACGATTCGGGATCATGCAGATCGTCGATGTCTATTTGTCCATAAGATTCCTGAAATGTTGGTCAATCTCCAAAGTCGCCGCATGAACGGTAATTTTAATAACATCGGGATTCAGTTTTCGGCGTTTTGCCGCTGGGATATCTCCCCTGCGTAGCGGATCAGTGGACGTAGCTGCAAAGATTTGATGGTACACACAAAGCGGAGTTGAGGAGTCGTTCCGAATGCTCGTTGAATTTTCGTATCAGAGGCAGAGCACCTCTTTGTCGTCCGGCAATCATCGTAACGTCCTTTTCGTTGCCAGTCTGAAAGATAAAATAAAAATAAATCAAGAGTTGTTTGGTCAGCCGCTCGCACACACCTCCCCATGATCCTCCAACGTCGCGCCCAAATCGACAAACAAATCCACGCGTTCCGTCCGCTGGCGCCGAGGCTCAAGCTCTGGAATCGAGTCAGTGACTCAGCGGTCGGCTCCGAGCGACAACTTGCCATCGTCAATTTTTTCCAGATACTTGTCCAGTATTGGGTCTTCCTGGACGACGTGCTGGACTGCGGTGGACCGAATAGAAGCGCGGTGGGCGTGGTAGAGTTTCGACTTGAAATACCGCGTCCAAAACTCGGATTCGGTGAGCTGCGAAGTCTGAGTTCAACAAATTCGGCAAGAAAGAAAGAGTCACCGTACTTTACTTGGGACGTTCTCGCGATGTGCCTTTGCTATCACGGGGTATTCGTCGAAAATCTCGTGTATCATCTGGGGAGTCATAACGATTTTGGTTTCGCCATCGACAGTTTCAGGACGCGGGTCGACCATCTGGCCTGGCTTCCCCTTGGCCTGGTTCTCAGAGGCGGCAAGCGACAGAAGGAGATGCTGGGTGCGTTAGTAGAGATAATTTAATTTAACACGACGGAATTGCATGAGAAGGGGTGAAAGTACTTCTCGGCCCTCCCAAAACTCTGCTTCACTGAGCTGTCCACTTATTGCGACGAGTTCGCGATGCAAGGCGCCGAGCTCAGGATCGCTCATGAGAATGGTCTTGCGCAGACGCACGTCCGTGGCGGGGTCATTCCCAGGAATGATCGTGACGTTCCGCTGGTCAGTGGAGGACACGGACATGGCGCGCGAGGGTGTCTGCGAGATAATGGGTCGCTGCGGTGCGGCGACGACGGGTTTTGCGACAGGCGACGGCTTGGCTGGGACAACTGGAGCGCGCGCGGCGGCCTCTGACGCGGCGCGGTTGCGACTCACGATGACTGTAAGCTCTGCCTTGAATTTTTCGCGTTCATTTTGGGCCTTGGGCGACGTGAACGCAAAACTGTGGCCGGTGTCGTCGCCGACGAGGGCGACCTTGAGGCGGACCTGCGCTGCGCCCTCCTTGCTGGAAAACAGGGCTTTTTTTCGCGAAAGGATGAGCACGAAATGCAGAGTACAAGGACAGGCTGTTAGACACTGACCAGCGACCTCGGAGTGGGCGACGCGCACAGAGGGACCTTTTCCATCCTGAGCCCACTGGAGATGAGTATCATTGAGTTCTAGGACGCCAGGCAACTTTTTGTATGATGCCGCCGCGGTGCAGACCGAGGGAGGCATATAACCCGCATCTGCCGCTTCCGAGTCTGTCACATACTTTATTCGATTATCTTTTATTATGTAATTATTCTGCCTTTCTCTTTTCTCCGCGATGGCTTCCGTCCAGCGCCAGCTCGTCGTCTTTGATTTTGACTGGTATGTATGCAGAACGCCGGCCAGCCCCGCCTGATCTGTCCATCGCAAAGGTCAATGGCTGATCAGGACACCGATAGATGGGTATTCGAAGTAAACGCGCCTGAGATTCGCCGCTGGACAGAGGACAATGAGGGCCAGATTCAGTTTACGGACATGATGTAAGGCGGGCATTGCATCTCTTCTCCTATGTACTCAATCCGCGGCCCACGAAAAAAGCGCGCAAGCTCTGCGGGATGCGCATGCGCGTGGCGTTACGCGTGAGCAGCTCGAGAACGCTCTCCGCACCATGCCCTTTGTGCGGTCCACGCAATTTTTTCTCGTCGGCCCTGTGTTAAACACCGACGCATTTAGCATCCCGCGATGGTCCGCGCCATCACGAACCTCAAGGCCGCGGGCAAGACCACCTTTTTCTGTCTCTCCAACGCCAACTCGGTCTATATCTCTACAATATTAAAGGTCAGTAGGCGCGCCTAGAGCTGCGCCGTACCGACCCGCTGCGTAGGACAAGGGCCTGGACGCAATGTTCGACGAGATCGTCACCAACCCCGCCGAGTGGACCGCGTCCGGGCTCCTCGAGCTTCGGCGGCGCGTCGACCCCAGCGGACCCCAGCACGCGTGCACCGTGGGCTGCAGCCCCAACATGTGCAAAGGTCCGTCTGTCTCTGTCGGCGTTTCGCGTGGATCGCGCTTATTCCGTGTGATTCTCTTTTTAGGCGACGAGCTTGAGGCATTTTTCGCCCGGCACGTGCCGGCGTACGACCGTGTGGTGTATGTCGGGGACGGCTCCAACGATTTCTGCCCCGCGCTCCGTATGCGAAGGTGCGTCGCGTCGCGTCTCGCTGCTTGACCTACTTCTAATTCCTCTTCAGCTGCGACATACTCCTCTGCCGCACCTTTGGTGGTCTGCATAAGCGGATCGCGAAACAGGGCGGCTTGAAGTGCGAGGTCATATATTGGACCGGCGCATGGGAGGTGGAAGAAGTATTTAAGACAAGGCTTGCGTAGAAAAAATCGAGGTGACCTTTTCAAGTTCAACCCTTAGAATACAGCTTCAACCCTGTACATAGACCCCGCTCATAGACAAATACATTGTGCCTGCAATCGCGGCGAGCAGAGCAGCCACAGCGTGCGATGTATATACAATGCAATGCAATGCTATACGAATAATACGGAAGAGCGAGTCTGGCTCACAAAAATATTGCACGAGAGCGGAGCATGTCGTAAACAGAACAGAATAGAGGTGAGGTGGCAGAGAGATAAAGTGAAAGAAAGAAAAGAGTGAACAGTGAGAACAATTGCAAATCTGGTACCGTACTTGATGATGTGTATTTTCAACGCAACAAGATGGGGAGGGGCGAAAATATAGGTACGTGGAGCAAGGGAAGAAAAGACAACAGATTATCGCGGCCAAGCGTCCATCCCATTGGTCCCCCGCCTTACCGGATCCTTGCTCCCCGCGCCGCCCGACGGGTCGGGGCCAGCGGAGAACGGATTGCGCACCGGTGGCGGGCCCGCTGCGACGACGCCCGGCCCGTAAAACGACGGCGGCACCGACTGCGCTGGCGGCGCGACCCCGCGCGCGCTGACGCCCCCCGGCGGCGGCGGGTTCGTATTGTACGACTGGTACTGCTCCGGCTGCATCGGCACGAACAGAGGCCCGCCGTCAAACTGGCTCTGCGACTGTTGTTGTGATGAGGGTGGAGGCGGCGGCGCCTGCGCGTACGTCGCAGCGTAGCGGTTCCCCGACGTCGTCGCGTTGCTCGAATACGCCTGCGCGGGACTCGAGATGACGCTCGACGCCGCGGAGCCGTACCCGCCGTCCGCGCCCCGCCCCCCAGCCGCCGCCGAGCGCACATTCGACATCACCGCGTCCCTCCGCACGCTCGCCTCGTCGCGCTCCTCCCCTTGACCACTGCCCCCGCCCACACCAAGCGTCTGCGGGTGATATGCCGTATGCGCATGCGCCAGTTTACTCGGCGGCGGCTGGTACCGCGCCCAATTCGTCGGCCCCGCCGCCGCCGCCAACTCCGCCTGCTGCTGCAAATACTCCAGCTGAGGGTACGGCTGCGCCGCCGCTGGCTTCCCCGACGCCTGCCGCCGCTCCCACTCCCGCATCGCGTCGTCCCGGTTCAGCACGGGTGTCAGTGCGTTCCGGCCCGCAATCACATCCTGGTTCATGTGCTGCAGCCGCGCGAGCGCGGGCGGGACGGGGTCCATCTGGTTGATCGTGTTGGCCCGTACGCGCGCGTTGCCTGCGCCCCCGGAGCTGTTACTGGTGGCGGAGGAGGGGTAGTACGCGGACGAGGACGGCACGAGCGAGCCGGGTGGGCTGAGCGTGGCCGCGGCGGCGCTGCTCGCGCCCGACTGTGAACCATATCCACCTCCACCTCCCAGATTCCCCGCGGAGCTTTGATGCACAAGCGTCCGCGGCGGGTGCGTGTGCCCGTACGGGCTTGGCTGCCCTCCGTACGCGCTCTCCGGCGGCGCAGGCGCTGGGTACACGCTCGGCGGCTGTGGCTGTTGCGGTCCCCCTTGCCCTCCCGCTCCTTGTGATTGCGACTGCGATTGCGACCCTCCCTGCGAATTTTGCGGCGTGATATACGGGTTCCTAAACGACCCTGCCTGCGTCTGAGCCTGCGCCGCCTGCGCCTGCGCGGTGTACGCTTGGTGCTGCGCCAAATGGTGGTTGTAACTCGCTGCGTCCTGGTACGCGCGTGTACCCTTGGGCTGGCTCGGCACGAGGCCCCCATAAGGCCGCTTCGGGTCCGCCGTCATTGACGTTGACCCGGACGCACCGGGCGCAGGGGAACCGCCGAGGCCGTCGGGCTGGGCGAAATGCGAAAGTAATTTAGGGTAGAGATAGAAGATTAAGAGGGAGACGCACGACAAACGGCTTTGTAAACTTTTCGCCTGTGATAAACGGATGGAGGCGCGCCTGCTGCGGCGTCCACCGCGTGACGGGGTTGAGGTTCAGCAGCCCCTGGCAAAAGTCGACAAACGACGCGCGGTTGTTGAGCTCTGAGCGCGGAATTAGCACTTTCCGTAAATACAAGAAGACGACAGGCGCACCCTTCTCGACCTCGTGCCCCTGGCGCGCAGTCTTGGTCTGCGGCATCGGCGCAGTGTTGATAATCTCGGGCAGCGACGTCGCCTTGAAGTACTGCTTCCCGGGCTGCTCGTTTGTGCTGTGCTCGCGCGAGTACTGCGGTCGCGATGCGTATCATGAGTATTATTATATCAGGAAAGCGGCGCGCGCACCTGCTCAATACTCTTCAACCGATACTTTTCTCGTTCGTATTCGTATGCGGGTTATACACCTCATACGAGTCGAAAAACTGCGCGGTCTGCTTCCCCGTGTTGAGCATGCTCTGCGGCGGCAGCCCTAGCATCTCGATAATCCGTGTCAGTTGGTTGTACTCGCTCGTCCCAGGGAATAGCGGCAGCCCAAGGAATAGCTCGACCGCAATGCAGCCGAGCGACCACATGTCGATGCTCGCAGTGTACGCCATCCCGAGTAAGACTTCCGGGGAGCGATAGAAGCGCGACTGGATGTACGTGTACACGTTTGCCGCTCGTGGCACGCGGAGCCAAAGTCAATGACTTTGATCTGTGGGGACTGAAGGGACTTGAGGAGGATGTTCTCGGGTTTGAGATCGCAGTGGATCAGGCGCGCGTCTTTGAGGACGGTCATGGCGTCGAGGAGCTGCGCCATAAAGACCTTGACAAGCTGCGTCGACAGGCCCTGGAACTGGTTCTGCTTAATGAGCTCGTAGAGATTGGAGCTGAGCAGCTCAAAGACGAGACAGAGATGTGAGCGGTGGATGAACGAGTCGCGCAGCCGCAGGATGTGATGCTGGTCGTTCGGGTCCGAATTCTTGTTGAGCTGCGAGGTGTTAGCTGGCGCGTTAGTAGGAAAGAAGGCGCGCGCACCATCTCTAGAATGGTGACCTCCATCATGCTCTGGTTAAAGTAAGCGGGCTTGTTCTTGACGACCTTGACGGCGACAATCTCGTGGGTCTTCATGTTCTGGCACTTTACGACCTGGCCAAAGTGCCCTGGCCGAGAATGTCCAAAATCAAGTACTTGTGGCCGTCCTCTGCACCGAGCCAGTCGTTGACGTAGAGGATGTAGTCGTAGTCCTCGTTGTCATATCCGTCGTTGTGGGCGGGCTTGCTCGGCTTTGTGAGTACCGCGGGGGTTTGGCGGACTCGTATCGGAACTGGGGGTTGCAGATGTGGTACGTGTCGAGCAGGTTGGTCGTCAACTGCCGCAGGGGCTGCAAAGTGAAAAATAAAAAATAAAAAATTAGCGGGTGCGCGTGCGATCGCTTAGATCGGGACGGACCGAAAGGTAGACACCGTCTGCGCCCATACGGCGACCGGAAATAGGCCCGTCGAGGCGGGGTTGGAGGTCGTGGGCAGTGCGGACGCGGCGGAAGCCGGAAGCCCGTCGTTTCTGGGGTGGGGGGTCGACGGCCATCGGCTGTGTATCCTGGGAATAATACGAGGCGGGTGACTGGGACGGGTGGAGGTAGGAGAGGGGTGTTGGGGGGTTTGAGCGCGCTGCGGGGTCGAGATACGGGGTTGCGGGTGCATAGTTGGGCGTGTAAGGGGAGCCTGCGTCTGTCTTTGGCTGGGACAGCCCCCGGGTATGTCCCTGGTACGGTCTTTGGTCCTGTGGGGGCCATAGGGATACTGGGGCGTTGTGGGGGAGTACTGGGCCTGCTGGTGGGTGTACGGGTCCAAGAGGGCCGAATTTGGAGTGCGCAGGGGGGACCTTGGAGGCTCAGTGCGCTTTGTATAGTACATATCGGCATAAGGGTCGTTTGTATTGTACGCAGGATAGAAACCAGCGTCGAGTTCGTCGGGGTTGTGGTGGCGGCGACGAGCATTGGAGTTGGTTAGACTCTGGGAGCGGGCGATGGCGGTCTCGTGGATGCGGGGGGCATAGTATGCAGCCTGGGCCGCGGTCGCAGTGGAGGACAGTGGAGACGTGGCGGCGCCAGCGTCCGTCTGGCTCGACCACCGAGGTAGGGAGAAGTCATCCATGTCCATTATTATGTAATCAACAACCACAATATATTAAATACCACGACTACGTCCAAAGAAAATCCAGTTCCATCGCTAGATAGGATCTGTATAGTAATACTTTGAGTTTCGGGACCGTCGTCTACAGCTCTTGAGCGAGCGAGGTTCGCAGTTAACGCCGCTTTACCGTGTTGTTGGGTCCGACGGGTTGGTTGCAGGGAACAAGACATTTTTCTGGCGTTCAGGATCCCCTTGGCATCCGCCTGGAATACAAGGGTCTTCCATTTGGACTTGTAAAAGTTGCGCGGATAATTCTCAACGTGGCGTATAAACAAGGGAAGCCCGTGGTCACTGGCAGGGAGTTGGGGATATTCCATGCTCTACCTTGCGCGTAAGTACAAGAACGCTAACAGTTCGCCGACAGATCTAGACATGGTCGATGGTGGAAAGAAATAGATAGGGGCGTGTGGCGATGCAGATGTTTTAGTTCAACCAAACACAACGAGGACATTGAAAAAAATTGCGAGATTAAAATGCTATGGCCCTGGCGATGGCCAGCGCCGGCTGAGAATGTATCTGTATTTTTGGAGTCCGGCTGGGAGAGAACTTGAATCAAACCGTCTGATTTACACCAGGAGCCAAAGAAGACACAATTGAGACAATCCTTTTCTCAGCCAGCACAACCAGTCGGCTCTCAACATCCAATCCAACAAACACCTGGCTATTGAGTCGCGTCGCTGCGAAAAAAAAAGAGTGAGAGGTGAATATGGGCGGCACCGGAACACCCACCCAGTCGACACGCCATCGATAACGCAGCATCGCTTGCCGCGCTCCTGAACAGCGCCGTCCCCGTGCTCGTGCCAGTCTACCCAGCCGTCAGTCCTCTTTCCTCATATATATACTTAGACTACGCCCACCGTCGCATTCGGCGGCATCGCACACGCCCAGTCCTTTGCAAGGCGCCCCGTTTCAACCGCGCTGTCTTTCTCCTCCTCGCTCGCGCACGTACCCGCCCAGAACATGTACGCCCCCTTCAGCACCGTCGTCTCCACCACAATGCCCGTCTGCGACGGATCGTTACCCGGAAAGTACTCTCGGTGCACGGATATCGCGCTCATGGTGTGCGGCAATCACGCGTACACAATTGCAAGCGCTTTCCATCTTTCCGTCTCTTCCTGGGCATCGTCCTGCCTCCAAATTTTCCTTCAATATGCCACGTCTTCTACAACTCCCAATGCAACACCCGACGACGCATCACCCGCTCAAACACGGGCATCAATCCCCAGCAACAGCAACAGCATATGTTTCCGTAGCCGTCCCGTCCGCTGGCCTCGTGTTCTGAATTCGTGCACATCACCTGAACCCTGTCCAATAAATTATCCTACCCCAAGCGCTTCAGCCTTCTGCCTGTCGAAAACTCCACTACTTACAACATTCATTCAATCCACTCCCATCAATCGCTGCTGTCCAGTACGTCCAGCTACTGTTATGCGGTAGTAAGCACGGTAAGCACGGTGGGCCATCCCGCATGATGATGATATTAATATTCCTGGGTCTTCTGCTCGCCGTCTGCCGTCACGCCGTCAGTATCTGTCCTATCATACGCTATCTTGCATCAATCTCTTGCCGTATGTCTGTCGAATAATTTCAATACTCAATCTCAATCTCAATCTCAATCCGATGGGTACCAGAAAAAATATTAAAACATCATGAAAACTCCGCTGCCTCACCATCCTGATCGGCCCTTCTCCCCCAAAAACCATTCAATCGATACTGTACTACATTGATGGTATCTCCGTCCGCCTTCGACCTTGCCCCAAAATCAAAATCTCGATCCATGACTCTAACTCAACCCGCACTAGGAATCCGAATCACCGCAATCAGATTTCACAACTCGGACGACGAGGAAGGAATCACCGCAGGATTATGGATACCCATCTCCATGCTGCTCCGTGTGGCGACCTTCTGGCGCGCACGCGTCCGCCTCATGTTCTATCCCCAAGCCAGATGAAACTGCCGTCATCCCCGTGCGCCTTCGGTTATCGATGGCGTCACGTCGGTCTACTGCAATAATGATACAGTACGGCGCACAGGATAGGCATACGTGTTGACTCTGAACCCGAACCCTGATCTACCGCGGAATCCCGCAATCGCCTTGGTTACCGGCATAAACTTACTTGGAGCTAGAAAGAACTCGGCGCTTGGCTTTTCACTCTTTGTTTCCATCGCACTTACGGCTTCAAGTTGATCATTTCATTCGTTCTGCAGCTGGCTACGTGTCGCTTCGTCCTCGCAATTGTCCAACAAATAATGGAATATTCCAACGCCCGGAAGATCAAATAAATAAACCCAGCTCGCTGTTTTTGCTATTTCTGTTTTTGTTTTTTGTTTGTCCTGCAATCTTGCCTTCAATGATGAATGATAAATGATTGTCCGCGCCAGGTTCCCAGTGCCTCGCTATCTCGACGTCTGACTGTTATCCTGACAAACCAACCCCACCAACTGCTGCGGATTTCTATTTCTATTCCTATCTCTGTTCTTGTTTCTATTAATTACGATCCCTGTGTCTGTCTGTCCTTGTCTGTTCCTATCTCTGCTATTTCCGCACACCCGTTTACACGCCCGACGGAACGGGCATATATATCATCGGAGGACGCATTTATAAATTAGCGGAAGGGTTATTATTGGATTTGTGTAGCGCAGAAATGAGTGCTGTGGGATGGATATCCGTCCATGTTGGACCGAACGAACGAATCGATGAAGAGGTAGAATAGCTTTTTGAGATCCCTATGCGGCCGCGGCGGCGGTGATGAATTCGACTTGGGACTTGGATCATCTACTACATATACCGTAATGTCGAGGAGAGTTGAGCTGAAGAACAAAATCAAAACAAGGAAGAAAGACCGGACAAAAAAAGCACAAACATGCAAGACCATCACCCGACCCCGAATCGAACGAGGACCTCCCTGCTTACACATGCTACATCTTCGAGTAAATGTAGCAAGTACGCACCTTGCGCCATCGGGTGCATATTCTCTTTTCTCGATTTGTGAGCTATGTAGAGTGAAGAAGCAGCCGCTGAAATAAATACAAAACAATTATAATGAAAACATCACCCGACCCCGAATCGAACAGGGACCTCCTGCTTACCCAAGCATTCATCTTCATCAACGCTTCATCATGTCAAAGTTAAGCAGATGGGCACCTTGCGCCATCGGGTACTTGTCTCTCCTCGTTGCGTTGTGGTAGGGTACTAATGAGAAGCAACCGTGAGAAAAGGAAACACAACAGACCTTTGCTAACAAATTCCAAATTCAGCTAAGAGTAGCAGATGTACACCTTGTGCCATCGTGTGCTTGTTTTCCTTTACAAAAAAAGACGTAGGTTTGGTAGAGTGAAGTGTCACATAAAAACATACTATGCACTACCGAGGCATCATCCACTGGCAACCCCGAATTAAATGAGGAACCTCCTGCTAAAATTGTTGGTTCATTGTAGTCCGGTAGGTGCACACACCTTGGGTTATCGGGTGCTTGCGTCTCTTCGTCAACTTATGGCTACGTAGTCTAAGGGTAAAAGCAACCGCTGATTTTCTTTTAGAGGAAGCACTGCGTTTCCGTCCTTTGTCCACATATACAGTAGGGTCATCAGGAAAACCAAAATGCCTGTGCAGTACTATGCAGTACTGTGCAGTACTATGCAACAACCTGTGGCTGTGATGTACCTATGAGGCACTATGAGGCCTTATGCAGCACTGCATAGTGCCTCATAGGGCTCATAGATACATCTCGGCTACGGTTTTCCTGATGCCGTCTGCCTACGGGGTTAGGCTTAGGTAGATGTATTATGTCTACCTATGCCTACGCCATGCCGATGCAGTCACGCTACTGGTCCCTTGGTTTACACCAACGTGGACAGAGCTGGACGTGTGTAACATCGCCTTTTCAATTCAGAACAATTCCGCGGCACGAGATCGGGCGGAGGCTATGGCCACGCCTGTACAAAGAGGTAGACCGAGGAGCTGTCCTGTGTATGTCTACCTTGGCGTAGCCAAGCCTACTACGCCGAACCTCGCTGAACCTTATTATATGACCTCGCCTATACAGTAGACCCACCCAGCCACGTAGCCAAGGGGAGCCGAACGTCCACGGAGGAGTTTACAAAGGATGGGAACGCACCCTGAATCGAACGAGGTCAAGAAATTACCAATCGGGTGGATACCTTTGGGTAAGTTCAACCGTGCGAAAAAAAATAGCTTGCTCACCTGACCTTGCATCCTCACCGCCGCCACCTCCCCCTGCTTTTCGCCAATTAGCCATTCGCTGCTGGTTATGACAACTCCTTCTGGAGCCCGAGAGTCCCAGAGCAATTCCTACCTCTCTCCAGTCACCCCCTTTACTTCGCAGCTCATCCTTGCCCAACTGCCCTTCTCTGAAATTACATCAGAAGAAGAGTTTGTTTCCTTCTATCTCGCAAAATCCCAAGGATTAAGTCCCCTGACTTTCCGAACGGCATTCCGCTACAGACCGACAATAGCGATCACCTTTTTGACCTCCATTCCCGCAACGTCAACTCGATCCTCCACCAGCTCGGAAACACTTTTTCTACAGTCTCGACTGCTCGTTAAACTCGATCCTAGGATCCCGCTATGCCGTCTAGAGGTAGAAAACGCGAAAAGCGTTCCCAGTCCGAAAGGGCAGCCCCTTCAGAAACCACAACGTTCTCCAGTGACTCGTCTGATAACGAGACCCCCCTCCAGCGCCGTACTCCCCAGCTATCCTAGCGCTCCCTCACTCCCTTATCAATGCACCGAGCAAGAGCTAAACGCGCTTACCCGAAACCTTTCCCGTCACGGCAGACCTTCCCGTCTTCACGACACCGCACCTGGTCCGTTTAATGGGACATCGACGTATATCAGGATACGTCGTCCACGGTTCTTCCTGGCTCCAGTCCACTCACCGAGCCCACTACGGTATCGCGCATGACCCCTGCCACAGCGCCCGATATAGAGGAACGACCTTCGCTACTGATGGCCGAGACTTTATTTTCCGCAATTGGAACCACCACAGATGCCGATACGATCGGTAGAACGCACAGGCCCACCCCATCGGGTGAACACCAACATGAAATTCCCTCCTCGGACCGTCGCTTAAGCAAGCCCTCGGGCAACGAAATAAACGCACCCAATCGATTCTCCGCACATTCACATTGAACGAAATCGTTGTGTTTTGATGTGGTTAGCCGGCGTGTAGAATAGGAAAAGGCTTACTGATGGCTTCGACTGGCTGCTACACATTGCGATGTAGGCGAACACGGCGTATGTATACGAATTTTTCGACACCTGGACAGAGCAGAGTCGAGCTGAAAAATCGAAAAGAAGTAAAATTGGTTGGTGCACGGAGAATTACCCGTACGAAGGCCCTGTTAAAGGTAGACCTCGGATGCTTCATTCCCTCAGAACCGGGGGGAAAAAACCAGGATTTGCAGCTACCATTGGACCACGAAGACCAGCCCACGTACAACAATTAAAGAAAGAAATGTATTAGAAATTCTAAATCAATATAAGAGCGTTCCCCTGGGCTGACCTGAAGCTGCAGCCTAAGTCGTGCAGCGGAGCTTCGAGTTGTCGGAGATGGCCGAGGAGAATTTAAAGGCTTCAGACAGACCTAATTTTATAAAGAGTAGCATGCACCAGCGGATGCGGTCGTCAAGTTGTGGGCTAGGTAAGGCAAATGAAGCACACTAGGACGGAGAAAGGTGGTCAAACCATCGCGCCATGCGGTGCGTTCCCGTCATGGGCTGTAGTTTAAGCAGGGAGGGCAACGAAGTGCGCCGCGGCTCATGTCGATTCTCCGCGGGTTGAACGAGGTTGAATTGAGAACTGTCGGGGCCAACAATTTTCATTTGAACAAACCGGGATGACGGCGAAAGTTTTGATTAAACAAAGCGGCGGAAGACATAGATGGCAAAAGACAAATGGAGAAGAGAGAAATATGTGAAGACTTACATAGACGTCGTTCACGTTGCAGAAACACCGCGACTCAGGTTAACCTAGAAGGCTGCGACCAAGCTCAGAAGTGTGCGCGCCCAGAGAAAAGAACGTCCAGCATGAATCCAGCGAAGAGTCGGCGCAGTGACAGGTTTCTCGGCGTTAACTTGTTGCGGGCAAGGGGGCAGATTGAACCTGGGCTTGCAAGCGCGGACCCGGCAAGCACAACAGAGTTGAAGCACACGACAAACATAGGCCTAGCCAAGGAACGCAAATTGCGCGACTGTAGTGCCCAGCCGCCGTCTGAATGTGGGCCGTCCAGGAAAAGGTAGATCCAATGTTCTGCGAGGAGTCCCATTCAGCCTCAGCATTGACAGGTCCATCGGTTTTAGCCTGTTCGGGCGAGATCGGACCTGGAACTTAGAAGCGCTCGGGTAGTCAGTCGAATTCAATAGAACCTGCCACTGCGACGAACAGATGCGTCCAAGCCAAGAAACGTAATATTCGCGAATGTAGAGCGCGGCCGCCGTACGAATGCGACGTCTGCTCACTGCTTTAGAGTACATGCGCTTCTATCAAAGTACTTAGGCATCAGACGACCCCTCTGATAGAAAACGCAGGACGGCACCTTATCATTGCTATCTGATCGACGAATGGGGTCGCAGAGCTACGTTGGTATCCACCGGCGCAACTTTGCCGCTCGCCGAGGTCTCGAGGAGGAACTTAGGAAGAGCCGGGAGCTTGAGGATCGAAGGGAAGTGGTGAATCACGGTGCACAAGATGGATAAGAGAAAGGCCACAAGGTACGAACGTTTTTGGATGTTGTTCTGGGACCATATTTACCAAACTTGTACGAGATTTGTTTGGAGAGATCAGTTGTACCTTGGCATTAGTATTGACATAGGAGGGTCGAGGAACGAGGTGTACCTAGGAAGCACGGACCACCTGAGATGTAGCAGAAGTGGAAAGGCGGACATAAGTAGTATGTCGAGATACTTAACAGAACTAGAAGTTGGATCGCGTCATTCGGATATACAGGTTATCCGTATTCTCGAAGTTTACGAGACATGTTGAGATAGGATGGGTGAGTTCCCCGAGTGCGGTGATTAGCCCTGCTTTCATGCGGCATAGAAACGGGGTAGCTACCGTAGAAAACGAGGGATGGTCATGTTGAACGTGGAGCCTGAGAACTCGCCGAGTCGCCGGAAGACGGTATAGAACAGACACTGGCCCGATCAGCTGCTAGGAAAGACCAAGAAGGCTTCCAAAAGAAAAATAAACTATATATGAATGTGGACAAGAAGAGGCAGCTGTTTACCTGCGTTATGCAGTGGCCTCTGTGTACAGCCACTGATTCATGGGCGTCAAGTTCGAAGTTGTTCCAAGCCAGCGATCGACACGAAGCGCTCTGCTTTTCTGTGGTTATAAATTGTGCAACTCATCTGGCCCTTTCTACGGTGGATTCTGGGATTCAGCCCATCTACACTCGATTAGTGCTGATTGATTTTTCACCCTCACTGATGTCTGGCACCCCACGGGCCCATGTCGCATCACCGGTGGTCAACAGTGAGGTGCGATGCTTCAAGCATGGTGGAATTGCCCTTCCCAGACGAATAAGTAGAACACAAAAGAATCCTAACCGGTGTGTGCATCCATTCTTGAGGCACACAAAAAGTAGTGATTGTGAGGGGCATCAGCGCCTTTTACTCCTGCGAGGTCGCAGATGGTTCAGACGGAGCGAAATGTAATTTCTTCAGTAGGCCTCCTCATTTTCTTCCCTTGAAGGAGGAACCCGACCAGCAATTGCAGAGTGGGAGGACGAGCTTTCTATGGCGTCCCCTCACCCTCACAAGGTGACAGCCCATCGACGCCAAGAAAGCGGCCCGCGTCGACAGCGGAGCATGAGCTAAGTCCTATGCAGAAGTGGCTGAAAACCTCCCAAGGGACCCCGACACCTTCACCCCGCTCCGCCGCATCACAGGCGCGTCTGGACGCCATGTTACGCGCTCAAGGGCTGCCTGCTGAGTCGGAGGCGAGCACTAACGCCTTGCTATCCACCACCGTGCCCCACAGTAGTGCCTCGCCCTCTTCAGCGTCCTCGTACCACACCGCTCTCCCCGGCACGTCGACCTCGCCCCTCCTTCCCAGCTGGTGCCCTGTACCCTCTTCAGCGTCACTCCGCCCAGTGACGCCTCCTCCCACGGCGGATCGTACGGAACGCCATTGGCCACCCCAAACCCCCTCGCCTGCCCGTGTTCCCGTAGCACAATCAGAGTACGTCAATAGAACTGGAAACGAGAACAGCAATATCCCCAGAAACGGAATGCGGAATAGCGTCCTTGACCCGTCTACGGTGAGTGATGGTGCTGCCAATCTCTACCTGTCTCCCATTTGTCGAGCTTAAATCGGAATCCTGGTCGTCAGGACGTGCCATTGGACGACCCGTTTAGGTGTCCGACGGGGAGTGATACAGGTTCCGGTGGTTCTGAGCCACGCGGGCCTGTGGCGTCCCATTCACTGCCCTCCGCGGATGCGGTGGAAATGTCATTCGCCGAGGAATTTATGGACTATTCATACCGGGTAGAGGCAGGCATCAAACAACTTGAACGAAGACTAGAGGCGGCGGAGAAAAGTAATGACGCGAAGGCACAGAAAATGGAACATATGCAAGAAGAGATTGATAGGTGCCAAGCTTTCCAGATCCTCCCCTCGTTAGATTTTCCTAATATGTTTTTTTCAGACTTAAATCCCGCAATGAAGAGCTCGAGCGTGCCCTCGCCGAGCTAACTTGAGTGTTTTTTAATGGTTGCATTTCTGCTGTACCACCACAGTCTCGACAGTTCCCTTTTGTACATACTGTCGATCCCCGCTCTCCCTCCGCTGTCTCGTGCATTCTTGTACGTTAATAACGTTGTCTGAATCACGAACAGTTTGGATCCCAGCAAGACCCGCGATTGGACGCATCTACTTGTCGCGTGGCGCAAACAATTGCCCACCTCCAAAACAGTCCACCAACTACTAGTTGACGTGAGCCATGTTTTGGGGTACTTCCTGCCTCCGGGAGCCGGGACCGTCCAAACTCAGTCAAGATCCTCGAATGCTTCCGTTCAATTATCATTTCCTTTGTATGTGTACTTCAACTCGCTAAAATTTGATCATCAAGATATTTCCCAGACATTCCCGCATTCCTTTCCACCGGGGCGTGAAAGGAACGAGGATCACTCCGGTTCTCCGCCGTATGCGGTATGATGTTCGCATATCCAGCCTGGACGATCGACCGCTTAAACTAAAATAACTGTGGGAAGCGGGGTCTTGTAACATCTCGTACTATTCTCGTGAACTCGATCAATCTCAGCGCACATATGTACAGGACCCGACTTTGCTGCGAATAAGTATTGGGCCGGATTTGCGCGCGCATTGATGCAGAAGAGTCGGGCAGATATTCTTCACGCGCATATCTGATAGAGTAGGATTCCTTGTGGACTCGATGCCTATCCAACCAGGCACGGCCGCCGCACATTCTACTCCTGAAATCGTCTTCGTCTTGCCCCGGGAAGGAAAAAAAATTACCACGCCTACTCCAACCATTCTGGTTCCTTTTATTGGGCATTTATCAATGGTTTGGACTGTCGCGCGCAAGTGCCTCGCTGTACCTCGCTTCGCATGAGAGGGGCCTGGGAGAGAACGCGTTCAAGTGCGTCATAGCAATGTCATGTCGAGACTGAAGAGATGACCGAATGATTCGGTAGCGCCGCTTAGGACGGGAAGTTGAGCCAACCAGAGTCGAAACCAACCATAGCTTGACAAATTGAACGACTTAATTCGCCACGTCAAAGCGTAAAATACAGTGTAGTGGGACCCGGAAAAATGGAGCCGTGCAGCACACCATATTGGGACGGTGTTTGCGCTCGAGGAACACAATCAACGCACCTGAAAGATGCATGAGACCCAGGGCCACGGAATCGGCGGGCCGTTTGCACATTTTCTTCTCAGGAACGTAGTACTTCGGTTAGCAAAAATAAGCGAAGTATATATAATGAAATCTTGCGCTTGCAAGCGAGATGAGAAGGACCTCCACGCGAGCGGGAACAGCCGACCTAACCAGACCTCGCTTATGCGGCGATATATTAAACTCCATCGTGGAAGAATAACCAGCGTGAGGAGATACATATGTGTGTTCACGGCAGAAGACTGACGAGAGAGTCTA